>CAKNYM010048110.1:0-32926 GCA_932195095.1 Andricus curvator | reverse complement strand
TTGTTGTCGTACAAAAAAGGCGTTTTGCCGGATCTCGGCGGAGTACTTGCATGATACTGGTGTAGTATAGACTACAAGAAAGGGCAAACTATTGTCTCACGACTTTTTGCCGGATCTCGGCCGAGTACTGGCATGATACTGGTGTCGTACAAATTTTAACATATGGCCAACTGTTGTCCCATGTCTTTTTGCCGGATCTCGGCGGAGTACTGCAATGGTAGTAGCGTAGAACAGACTATATGAAATGGGATGAATAATAAATTGCGGTCGTCACTTTTCAGTCCGTCAAAAGTAGAGCTTTAGCCCCGCTTCATAGGCATCGAAAAGGGCTGAAATCATGCCTGTGTCATAAAAAACAATAAAAATAACACCAATTTTTAAAGAATAGGTGTTATTTTGAATGTGTTTAACCTTTTTTCTTTTTTAGTGCTCCTCAGGGATTCAGGCACATCAATTTTTTTAATATTTGACAGCAAAAAAATATTTGATATGAACTTTTTTGTCATTTAGAATGTTTACTAGCGGCGAAAGCCGCTAGTGCAGTAGCAATACTGGTAGTCTGTACTGAACATCATTGTCATTTCTGCCTCATGCCAGTACATCGCCAATACTGGTGCCCAGTACTTCACCGGCTTCTTTGACAGTACTCATTCACCGTACTGTGCTAATACTTACTTCCAGTATACCATTAAGCCATTTCCCTTTCAGGGTAGGCGTGAGTACTTCAGTACTTCACTATTACGTATACCCACGACTGCCCCAGTATTAAATCACAGTACTTATAGTCATTACTGCGCCAATACAGATGCCCAGTACAGTATTTTAGTACAGACCCGAAGTTGGCAATCAGTACTTAACAGCGTTATCATCCCAAGATTACGCCATATCGACGCCAGTATTGGCTATCAGCACCATGCCAATGCTGTCGAACTCTGGCCAGTACTGACCCAATGCTGCGCCAGTTGTTAATTTCCTATTGGGAACCCTCAAATGGCACACTAGTGCCAATTCGCACCAGCAAAAATTTCAAAGCGCTGATATTCTTTCTAGAACTATTTTCAAGGTCTCTCACCACTACGTTAAGTATGCGCATACACCCATAAATACACGGCGCGTAAACAGATATTCATGCGCCTCCGATCAGCCGAGTAAGTCACTGTAAAAGTTTTAAGTGGTGCAAATTCGCACTAGTGTGCATTAGCAGAGGAGTCTGAAGACGATGTGCGTCGATCACAGAGCTTCTGTCTGCGTTGACTGCATGGGTTTTAATGAATAATGTTCAATGATGTTTGTCAGAAGAGTAATAGCTTCACAATAAAATAATATTAATTTTTTCTAAAACATAGCTAATAAAACGTTGTTTTTTTTCTAAATATTCTATGTACTTTTACTCTTTCCTAACGCACCCTCACATCGCACATCACCGCCCTGACACAGTTCATTGATCAATCTTTTTGCCAATCAGCCACATGGAGAGCTTCACAAAGTCATTATGAAATGAATATTTTCCAAATTCGACATGAAAAACACTATTTTTGCAATAATATGCTTGTATACTACAAAAATAACAATGTGTGAAATTGTTTTTATCGGACGGGCATATTTTTTTAATGAAAGAACATATATTTAAATAAAGAATCGCGTTAGTTTCGTTTCAATACCTTCAATTTTGAAAAAATCATGTTTTTTTTGTTGAATATGTCTATTTTTCAAAAACACCTTTTTTAATAACAATTTTGTCATAAGTTGATATAATTTTCAATAAATTTGAGCTGCCCCAACGGATTGGGCGAGAATTTTACCCCAAAATCATATATTTATACGCATATTTTGAACTTTATTTTCATTTAAAAATATTCATCTGAAATCACAAAATCCCAATTCGCACTAATGTGCCGTTTACGTATGCTGGGTTGAAGTGTGCCGTTTGAGGGTTAAAACAGGGGCATGACACGATTATTATGATTATAGTTCCCAATTTAACTCAGCGGGAAAATGCGAAACTGCCCAGGGGAAAAAGTCGGATATTAGCCAGAGTTCACGACCGGCGCAGTACCGCGCCAGTTGTAATGGAGAAGAAATACCAGTACTGGATGTTAGTACTGTGCCAACCATCGTCATAGTACTGGTTTACAACTGGCCCAGCACTGACTGTCATTACTGGTAGAATACCGAAGCAAGAGTTCCGCCAACGTTTGGCGTTATACTGCTTTATAACTGGCCCAGTACTGACCGTCACCACTGGTGAAATACCAGCAAGGGAGTTTCGCCCACAGTTCGCGTGATACTGGTATACTACTGGCCCAGTACTGATACGCATTACTGGTGAAATACCGAAATAAGAATTCAGCCAACGGTTGGCATTATACTGGTTTACTGGCTTAGGAGTAATATGCATTACTGGTGAAATACCGTCACCGATGTTTCGCCAGCGATTGGCGTAGTACTGGCCACATACCAACTTCAAGTGCTGACTGACAACCGACATAAGATTTCAGCCAATGGTTGGCGTGATACTGGGTTTACTACTGGCGCAGTACTGATACGTCCCATGTGGAAATTTTGGACTTAGACACTGGCATACAAGCGCTGGCCCTATGCTGGTAGAACTCTGGCCGAATGCATGCCGGCCAACCCGTTTCTTACGGAGTTACGCCAATCGTCGGTTCAATGCTGGCACTTTACGGGCCCAGTAAAAAACGCTAACAATGGCCAACCTTTATTTGCCAAAGTTGAGCCAAGCGTCGCCTGCATACTGGCGCAATACGGGCAATGCTCACCATGTAAGCAGCGGTCAACCCTTATTTCCCGCAGTTATGCCAAGCGTCGGTTCAATACTGGCAGAACTCTGGCCTAATGCATGACGGCCAACCCGTTTCTCACGGAGTTACGCCAATCTTCGGTTCAATACTGGCACTTTACGGGCCCAGTAAAAAACGCTTACAATGGCCAACCTTTATTTGCCAATGTTAAGACAAGTGTCGGCTGCATACTGGCGCAATACGGGAAATGTTCACCCCGCTAGCAGGGGACAACCCTTATCTCCCGCATCTATGCCATGCGTTGGTTCAATACTGGCAGAACTCTGGCCTAATGCATGACAGCCAACCCGTTTCTCACGGAGTTACGCCAATCGTCGGTTCAATATTGACACTTTACGGGCCCAGTAAAAAACGCTGACAATGGCCACAGGTGGAATTTTCCGTACTCCGCCGGAGTTCACCACCGGCGCAGTACTGGCCCAGTACTGGTCACTAGTACAGATAATCGGCCATTCGCCCAGTACTGGCTAACGGCTGGCTCTACGATCGGCGCAGTACTATGACGACATTATAAATATTTAAAAAAATTTTGAAATACGTTTAAAAATATGGTTCATGTGTTCTAAAATGTCTAAAAACTATAAATACAACTGTCGCGAAAACAACTTTTTTCCTGTTTAAAAAAACAAAAAGTTCCATCTTTATGTAAAATTGTAAATGTTCAGAAAAAATTACATTTTATGTCAATCTCAAACATTGTAAAATGGTATAAAACACCTAAAAACCAAACCTTACAAGAAAGTTTTAAAAAATTGTCAAAGTTCACGATCAAATTTCTAAGTTCCGTCGTTAAAAATTTTAAATGTTCATAAAAAATTACATTTCCTGTAATTGTAGAAATTTGTAAAGTAGTCTAAAACGCCAGAAAACGAAATATTACACGAACAAAAAATTGTAATCGATTTAAATTATTCATTTAAAAATTATTTTATTGATAATCCTGTTAACAGATCGTATATTTTACATTTACATATCGTCGTATAATAATAAATATTTAATTAGAAGAAAAGAGTTTAAAATTTGGTGTTTTAACTTTTTTGAGCTGTAGCTTATGAGGATGGCTTTTTCATCAAGTTTCAACTCATAGCTTTAGCGCAATGGTTAGATGGTATAGATGCAGGTTCGATACCCCGTAGCGTTAGAAATTTTATTTGTAATATAATATTTAAAAATGTAATATATGTATTCACTCTACACAGGACCATTAATATTCAAAGTCAAAATACTCGCAATCAATTAATATTTATTTTTTAATTAACTTTTTCTCATATCGTTAGAGTATAGCAGTAGTGGGTGCTAAAATTAAACAAAATGTTTGAACGAAATTTCAATTTTACCAGTAGCACGCCAGTACCATCGGTATTTACTGCCCCAGTACTGCAGATCAGTACAGAACTTAATTATCATTAGGCCTTTTACCAGTACCGCGCAAGGAACAACGGTATGTACTGGCTCAGTATTATGAGTAAGTACAGAACTTAGTTATCATTAGGGGTTTCACCAGTACCACGCCAGTACCAACGGTATGCACTGGCCCAGTATTGCAAGTCAGTACATGCCTTCGTTATCACTTGGAGCCTGACCAGTATCTGTCCAGTAATAATTTGCAGTACTAGCCCAGTAATGAACTTCAGTGCTGGCCCAATACTGCAGGTCAGTACCTAGCCTTGTTTGCATCATTGGTTCAGCCAGTACTAGATCAGTACTCACAGAGGGTACCGAACCAGTACCAACTGTAAGTACTAGCCCAGTACTGACCAAATACTGCAAGTCAGTACAGAACATTGTTATCATTGGGGGTTTTACCGGTATAAAGACAGTAGTCATGCCAGTATTCCACCAGTACCGCGCCAGTACCGCACTTCGACCGGCGGTACTGGTGCGGTACCGCGCCGGTGGTAAACTTCCCCCTGGGTGTAGCGCTGATCGCCTTTCGCCCAATTATCTTGTTTAAATTAAAATATCAGAATTCATGAACTTTTTCGATTATATTCACATTCATAAAATATTAAAGCGATATAAACATCTGTTTTTCAAGTTATAAATTGAACATATATAAGTTACGTGTAAAAGAAGGTCTAATTTATGATAAAAATATTTCATACTTTTGTTATCTTTATATTCATATTATGCACTGTGATTATGTTTACCTGAACTCAAAAAATAACACATATACTAGTAAATTACCGACGTCAAACAGAGGGAATTTATCAAAAAAAAGCAAAAATTATTAAAAAAATATAAAATAGTTACGCTTTTTAAAGGTCATATTTTTAAATCGCATGTTGACACGTCCATTTTGGTTATTTTGACACTTATGAGTCTTTTGTAAAAATTTAAACACAACAGTTTGGCGAAAGGCGATCAGCGCCACAGTTTCGCTGTTTCACCGCTGAGTCAAGTTGGGAACCAATTTCCTATAGGCTGGAATGGCTGGCGTGATATACCCCTGGTTTAAAACAAAAACTATTATTCCTATTGAAAAATAGTTTGGAGCAATTTTGTAGAACTTTTGAAAAGAAATAATTTTGGTCTCCTGTCTTTTTACTATATTTTGTGTACTTTTGTGGGAAAGTTGAATTATTACGTATTTCAGTTGGATGTTCCATGGCTAAAAACATAAATATTGGCAGCAGAAGGCTAGCTAACGAACTTGATCTTTATTTTTGGACCACAACCCAGTGTGACTTACGAGTCGTAAGTGCCCCCAGTCAAAATCGTTTCGAATTCGACAGCACTCCGACCCCTTTTCCAACTTTTCCATAATCTCATCCAAACCCCACGCCCCCCCCCCCACGACAAAAACGGTTGGAAAGGGGTTGGGGGTGCCTACGAGTGGCCAATGCCTCCCCAGTCGGGATCGTTTCTAATTCGAAGCCATCTCGACCCCTTTTCTAATTTTTCTACAAGCCTCATCAAACCCTACGCCTCTCTCACCGGCCACTAGAAAGAACCGTTGGAAAGAGGTCGGGGGTGCTTAAGTGTTGTAAATGCCCCCCACCAACAGTCGAGATCGTTTCGAATTTGAAGGTACCCCGACTCCTTTTCCAACATTTCCACAAGCCGCATTAAACTCTACGCCCCCTCCCCCGAAACTATCCCGACTGGGGCTCATATACGACTCGCAGGCATCCCCAACCCCTTTCCAACTGTTGTAATATTCTTATTTTCATAATTAGAGAAATTAAGAAAATCAAATATGATTACGAAATTTGATTCTGGCGCCGTAATTAGGTAAATTACTTTTAGTTTCTACTACGTTGGTAGTCCTGGCTAGAAACGTTCTATCTCCACACGTTAGAAAAAGAGGTACGTTCGATTTTCGACTTTCGACACGGCATGGGAGTCCCACTGCAGCAGCTAATTTTAAGATCCATATGGTAAAACTGTCGGAATAGAACTCAGCTTCTTTTGCTTTAAGTGTTTTCCAAAAGTTGACACCATTGTACTGCGATAAAGAAAAATATTGAAGAGATTTGAAAATTAAACAGGGCCACAAAATGAAATCAAAAAGTCCTCCGACCAAACCAAGTGGACTATACGTTTTCGGGTGCGCTGATCACGAATCCGTGACCTCAGATTCTGAAAGAGCGGGGAATTTTACGTACGGATATATTTTTACCCACGGGTCCCAGTGACTTCTAGAGGTCACATGAAGGTCAAAAACATTCTTTAGAATTTCTGAACCTAGTAGCTTGTCATTGTTTGCTAATATCGATGTAAAGATCCTTACAAAATATGTTTTCGGATGCGCTGATCACGAATCCGTGGCCCCTATGACCCCCACACGTCAGTATCAAGGTCATTTGAAGTTCAACTTCGTTAATTCGAGAGATATCATCTTTTTGATCTCAGATTTTGAAAGAGCGGGATCCCATCTATTTTTCCTTTGCTAGTGAATAGGTTACCCAGATATACGTACTTGTCAACTTGTTCTAATCTCTCATCATTTCAGACAATGTTGCACATTGTTTTCTCACTTTCACCGTTCTCTTGTACGCTTCTTTCTTTTCTTGTTGGGCTACCTCAATTTCATCATTCCACTATGCATCACCAGATTTTCTTCCTACAAGCGCTATAGCACATACTTCGGTAGCAGTTTTAACAGTGATATCCCGTAACATAGTCCAAGCGCTATCTATATCTTTATTGCTTCTAAGCGCCTCCCAAGTTGGCTTATCTATGCGTTTGTTTATCTCATTCTGAATATCTATTCCCACATCCGGTTTGTGTAGATTTTCAATCTTGATTCGCGTTTGTTTCGTTTTTTTTTTGTTCTCTTTCTTCTCCATCCCCGCCCTAAGTTTATTTTGGATCTTTTACTAGTTCTCTTAGTCTTTCATCCGCAATAACGAAGTCAATTAAACTGCGGTTATTTCCTACATGAATGTCAAAAACATTCTTTATAACATCTGAACCTAATAGCTTGTTATGGTTTGCTAGTATCGAGGTAATGATCCTTAAAAAACACGTTTTCGGGTGCGCTGATCACGAATACGTGGCCACTATGACCTCCAAACGTCAGTATCAAGGTCATTTGAAGGTCAACTTCGTTAATTCGAGAGATATCATCTTTTTGATCTCAGATTTTGAAAGAGCCGGATATTTTACTTTCGGATATATTTTTACCCGCGGGTCCCAGTGATGTCTAGAGGTCATATGAAGGTCAAATCGATTATTCTAAATTCCTTAACAAGTATCTTTTCATGTTAGCCGAATACAGAGGAAATGACATTCGCACTTACATTCACATCGAATGAGAAAACACTGCTGCAATTCTGGCGCAATTCTGCTGCAATCGCGCGTGCAGTAAGAGGAAGTGTGTTGTCAGGGAAAGCACTATGTCTGCTGAATCTATCTTGTGTTGGCCCCCAGGGCACCTCCACGTGATGACGGTAGACAACAGGTGACTGGCGAAGTCCCTGGTTGAAGGCGTGAAGCCGTAATGGCCTGCTAAAGAAAAAGTCGCTGTACGATGCAGGGATTCGGAACCCCAGTATCGTCGATTGGTGGGGTGAGCAAGCGGGCCCGCAATTGTCATCAGGCGACCGCAGCTCTACATTGGTGGGTAACTTGGCTTCTGTACACTTAGAGTAATTTCCTCTAAACGATAAAGTCGGCCCTCTAATCGTTAAAGTAGGATACTTTTAACCTTTAGACGGCCAGAAATCCGATATACATATCGGCTCTGAAGGAAAATCAGTATTTTTCTGTAAGAAACTAGACCCCTGGGTTTTTGGGGTCTCTGATCACAAATCTGGAGTCAGATTTGAAAATTTCACGTCAGGGGGCCCCCAACCCCTCCTCCAAATGTCCTAATTTTTCGATATTCCCGAAACTCGGTGAAAACATGCCCCCGGGGGTTTTTGGGGTCGTCGATCACGAATCTGTGGTCAGATTTGAAAAATTCACGTCAGCCCCCCCCCCATATCTCTGGAATTAACGAAGTTTACCTTCAAATGACCTTGATTCTGACGTGTAGGGTCATATGGGCCACGGATTCGTGATCAGCGCACCCGAAAACGTATTTGGTAAAGATCATTACCTGGATTTTAGCAAACTATGACAAGCTATTAGGTTCAGAAGTTCTAAAGAATGTTTTTGACCTTCATGTGGCCTCTAGAAGTCACTGAGAACCGTGGGTAAAAATATATCCGTACGTAAAATTCCCCGCTCTTTCAGAATATGACATCAAGAAAAATGATATCTCTAGAATTAACGAAGTTGACCTTTAAATGACCTTGATTCTGACGTGTAGGGGTCATAGGGGCTGTTATGCATTTCACCTGCAACTCTAGATACCTTGAAAAAGACTCTCACAAGGAGATTATAATCAAGAAACCCTGCTGGAAGTAGAAAGATTAAAAAAGATAGAAATCGGGGAGTAGGAAGATAGAACTATTCGATCTCTCAATGGGCCTTAGTCTATCCATCTATTACGAATTTTAATCTTCTTCAATCTCTTTCTCTATCTTTTGTCACCGAGGACCTTATCCTTTTCTTTACTTCATTCTATCTCTCCAATATAAATTTGAATCTTTGCCTATCTCGTTTTCTATCTTCCGCAATTGAGTACTCTTGTCATTTCCTATCCCTCAAAATTTCGAAATCCATTGAAAAGTGGGGGAATTTATTTGAGAAAATTAACTTGACGTTGAACACGTATTACCGCCGAAAGAATGGTTAGAATCTGTTAATGAGACATTAATCCGAAGAGACATGAGAAGCCATAGAAACACGAGAGCTTGCATGAAAAAATGCATGGACATGAGGGAAGCTAGAGTAGTATGCCAGGACAGAAAAGTGTGGCGATAAATAGTTTTTTTAAACAGAGTGACAATAGAGTGAGTGACGCCTGAAGCAAAGACCTTGGATACTAATGGGCCCAAGTGGGGAACCACACGGAAAAATTTTTGTGAGGCTCTTGACTTGGGGTGATCGCTAGAGAGATTGTTCAGCAACCTGGGTCGGAGCAGTGTTGCGGAACGAACGTTTCATTTAAATAAATAACATGAGAATTCTAGATCAATCTGAAATATCTATACCATACACCTATATACCTATCTACCTTATACCTATATACCCATATACTATTTACTATCTACTATTATATATATATATATATATATATATATATATATATATATACTATCTACTATTTTCCAACCGAGCAAGTCACGCCTACCCCGAAAGGGAAATGGCTTAATGGTATAATAATAATACTTATAGGCCCGAAGACTGATTTCACTTGTTGGTTAACGTAAATAGATAAAGCATAGGGAAAGATACCCTCCTGGAAGTAAATAGATAGAGATTATATTTTTTTCAATGATTTGAATTTTTATGATAGGCAGAGATAGAGAAAATGTATTGCATTCTATCTCCTTGTCAATCTAAATTCACGTCTATCTTTTTCAATCCCCTCTTCTCTATCTCATTCTATCATTTATCTATCCAAGTCAATATTTTTCTATCTCTCGGTTAATCTAAATTTCAGTCTATCTTTGAAACTCCTCTCTTCTCTATCTCATCCTATCCTTTATCTATTCACGTCAACCTGAAAGTTTTGCTGCTAGGTTGCCCCATGTGAAAAATTTCCCGGGAATCTCCCGGGAACTTACACTCGGGAATCGAACCGGCATTAGTCGGGAGCCCAGCAGGAATCTGTATGGAGTCGCGCGCGAAACTCTCGAAAAGTCCAATCCGTGCACCAGGTGTGTAAAATACATCTTCTCAGAGGAACAGAGATGTGCAAGATCCGGAAACGAAACGATATTTTCGGGTCCGGATCCAGCAGTTTGCATTAGCAGACCCGATCCGAAAAATTTCTGTCCAGGTCTCTCAAATACCCGATCCGGTATTATTCGGATCGGGTCTCTAGTTGAACCACCGAAAATCTTCGGATCATATATGTGCGTGATATACCTGACCCGGTGTTTTTCGGTTCTGATCTCTACTAGACCTGACTCGAAAAATACCAGATCGGGGCGGATCTGTCCATCACTGTTGATAACACTGCCCGAACTTGGTCAAATTTGAGATTTCGGCTGTACTCATATGTGGAGGTAATTGCATGTGGTTTCGCATTTCCGGCTGTGCAGTAGTTTTGGGATTTATAGTTGCGCACTAGATTCATGTCGCACTTCTGGTTGCGCAGTAGATATATGTGCCATTGGTGGTTTCGCACCAGAGCTATGTCGCACTTCCGGCTGCGCAGTAGACTCATGTGGAATGTGTGGTTGCGCACTAGAGTTATCTAGCTCTTCCGGCTGCGCAGTAGACTTATGTGGCATATTTCGTTGCACACTAGAGTTTTATCGCACTTTCGGCTGCGCGGTAAACTTTTGTGGCATTTGTGGTTGCGCGCTAGAGTTAAGTTGCACTTCCCGTTGCGCAGTAGACTTATGTGACATATTTCGTTGCGAACTAGAGTTATATCGCAATTGCGGCTGTGCTGTAGACTTTTGTAGCCTTTGTGGTTGCGCACCAGAATTATATCGCGCTTCCGGCTGCGCGGTAGACTTTTGTAGTATTTGTGGTTGCGCAATAAAGTTATGTTGCACTTCTGGATACGCACTCGAGGTTTGGCGCCCTTCCGACTGCGCAGTAGACTATTGTGGCATTTTGAGTTGTGCTTAAAAGCTGAGTTGCAATTCCGGATGCGCAGTGGACTTATGTGGAATTTGTGGTTGTGCACTAGAGATGTATTGCACCCCCAACTGCGCAGTAGACTTCTGTGGCATTTTTAGTTGCGCACTCTTATACCCCATACCTAAAGTAGTCTACTGCGCATCCGGAAGAGCATCATAGCTCTGTTGTGCAACCACTAATGCCACATAAATCTACTGCGCAGCCAGAAGTGCAACGTGACTCTGGTGCGCAACCACAAATACCACATAAGTCTACTGCTTATCTGGGAGTGTAACATAGCTCTCATGCGCAATGACCAATGCCACAGAAGTTTACTGCGTAGCGGGAAGTGCCACATAACTCTAGTGCGCAATCACAAACGCCACTCAAGACTAATGTGTACCTGGAAGTTCAACGTGACTTTAATACGCAACCACAAATGCCACAAAAATCTACTGCGCAGCCGGTAGTGCTATATAACTCTAGTGCGCAACTTAATATGCCACATACTTCTACTGCACAGCCGGAAGTGCGACATAACTCTGGTGCGCAATCACCAATGCCACATAAGTTTATTGCACAGCTGGAAGTGCGACATGACTTTAGTGCGCAACCACAAATGCCACAAAGTCTACTGCGCAGCGGGTCGTGCTATATAACTTTAGTGTGCAATATAATATACCACATAATTCTACTGCGCAGCCAAAAGTGCAACATAACTCTGGTGCGCAACCACCAATGCCACATAAGTCTACAAAGCATCCGGAAGCGTGACATGAATCTAGTGCGCAACCAGAAATTATAAGTCCACTGCGCAGCCGGAAATGCGAAACCACATGCAGTTACCTCCACATACCCCCGAAATCTTAAATTTGACCAAATTCAGGCAGTGTTATCAATAGTGATGGACAGATCCGCCCCGATCTGGTATATCACGGACAGATCCGACCCGAAGATTTTCGGGCGGGCCAACTAGAGATCCGATCCGAATAATACTGGATCGGGTATCTGAGAGATCTGGACATACATTTTTGGATCGGGTCTGCTAATACAAACAGCTGGATACGGACCCGATAATATCGGTCCCGTTCCCGGTCTTGCACATCTCTGTTCTTCGGAGAAGATGATTTTATACACCTGATGCACGGATTGGACGTTCCGAGAGTTTCGCGCTCGACTCCCGACCGATTCCTGCTGGACTCCCGAGAAATTCCAGTTCCATTCCCGAGAGTAATCTCCCGGGAGATACCCGGTCAATTACCGGGACAATTTTCACATGGGCTAATGGTAAAAGTAACCAACAAGTGAAATCAGTCTTCGGGCCTATAAGTAGATGCCCGGCAAACCGTTTGACCAAGTTCGACACATTTGCCTACTAACATATTTAAATAAATTTTAAGTGTGTAGCTTAGAAATCTCAATTTGGCTATGAAATTATTTCCAGCCCACTTTTTCTTTCGCATGACTTCAAAGAGGGTAAAAAAATATTTTTTCAAAAAGAAAAAATATTTTTAAAAGTCGTTTTTTTTTCAAATCAATTTCGATTTTCAAAAAAAAATACGTAATGAAAAAAAAATTGTATGACAGTCTTAAAGTATGTACATAAGAAAAGATTTTCAAAATACTATTATAAAAGTCCAATCGGATAATCCTAAAAGAAGTTACACTATAGTGTTATTTATTTATTTAGTATTAGTTAGTACTTACGTGAAGGTGAAAAAGCACCTGAAAAAGTGAAAACTTCAGGCCCCTGAATATTGAAAACCTATTGATAAATGGACTTATTAGTCCAAGATCCAGCGACACTTAGGTCGGGATGATTACATCTCGGCTGGAAAAATTACAGAAAATAGCCCTGTTGATGTACAATATGAAATCGCGTGCCTGCCTACTCAGATCAGTTGTGTTTGTTTATAAACAAATTTTAAAGTTGCATTTTGAAAACGGTAACTGTCCTCATCGCGATCCGGATAAAATTTCGCACGCAGATGCTAAGAACATTACTGAATATGAATTCGAGTGTCTGCCACTCGAAATCGATTGCAAAATATCGATTGTCAATCAAAAACTGCTGAAAAAAGTGCATAACTCGCCTCATCGCGATCCGCACGAAAAAAATGTATACTACATCGCACGTCCCTGGTGACTTGCTTGATTACAATCTCCTTGTAAGAGTCTTTTTCAAAGTATCTCGAGTTGCAGGTGAAATGCATGACAGTATTTCCATTTTTCTCTAGATTATACTATTCGTGAATTATAAGTTCGTAATTATATCGACGATAATTCTCAAATCTCTTCAATATATATATATATATATTTTTTTTTTATCGCAGTACAATGGTTGTTGATAGATGTATTATAGAATGAGAACGAGAAGGTGAGATTGAAAAAGGTAGACGGGAATTTAGATTAACAGTGATAGAAAAAGATTGACATAAATAGATAAAGGATAGGATGAGATAGATAGAGCGAATTGAAAAAGATAGACGTGAATTTAGATTGAAAAAGAGATAGAAAAAAGGTAGACATTGATAGATGTAGGATACGATGAGATAGAGAAGAGGAGATCAAAAAAGATATACGGGAATTTAGATTGACAGAGAGATAGAAAAATATTGACGTGGATAAGTAAAGGATAAGATGAGATAGAGAAGAGGGTATTGAAAGAGATAGACGTAAATTTATATTAAAAAATATATAGATAGAAAAAGATAGACGTTGATAGATGTATGACACGATGAGATAGGGAAGAACGGATTGAAAAAGATAGGCGGGAATTTAGATTGACAAAGATATAAAAAATGATTGACGTGGATAGATAAAGGATAGGATGAGATATAAAAGACGGTATTGAAAAAGAGTGACGTAAATTTAGATTGAAAAAGAGATAGAATGGGATACATTTGCTCTATATCTTTCCATTATTAAGGTTTTAAATTATTCAAAAAGATAGGGTCTCTATCTTCTTACTTCCAGCAGGGAATGAATATTTTCTAGATCAGCTCTTTTGGACACACGGTTTGAATATTCACATTCGAATATTGAAAGAACGTATCGTTTTATTTCTTATTTTTTATGGATAAAACCACCTCGAACTGCCTTACTAGAATCTGATTTCGGAACTTCTTCTCATACGACTGTCGTTTAGAGTAGTTTTTGTCGAGAAGTAAGAATGATATATAACATTTTCTTAGAATTTATTATGCTTACTCTAATGTATTTTGCATTAAAAAAATTAAAAATAACAGGTTTGTGAATTTTGGTTTGAATCGAAATCAGAGAAAATATAATCGAGGAAGATTTATCGAAAGACAATAGATCTTCACAGGAATTAAAATAGAATCAAAGAAATGTTTCATTGTTCCAGTACGTGACAGAAGCAAAGAATCTCTTTTGACTATAATAAAGCAGTAAATGAAACTCGGGATCATTATCATGTCTGATATGTGGAAATTATATGATAGTCTATCTGTGAGGGTTATCAGCATGTAAAAGTAAATCATTCGATGAATGTTGTGAATCCAGATACAAGTAATAAGATTTAAAAAAAGTAAACCAGAAAAAGTGTACCTAAGAAATGCGAATTGTTTTGGACGATTGTCATGTATTGTGTATTTTATCTAGGTGCATACACACAACATATCGAAAGAACTTGGCGTGAAGTAACAGCAAATATTCCTCGTTGCGAACCACGCGAATCTCACTTTTTAGGTTATTTGGCAGAATTTCATTTGAAGAGGACTCATTCTTACAAGCAGCTGATTCCATAATTTGTTAAGCAAATGTCAATTTTTTTTCCAATGAAAAAATAAGTATTTAGTGCCTAGTAAGTATTTCACTTTATTCTAATTTTAATAAAAAGTTTAATACCTCGTGCAGAAATTTCCCCGGTTGGCCCTACTACAACAACTTTTCTGGTCGGATCCCGGCCGGGCTACACCTGGTTGGGTTTCATAGCCAGGAACCGGTCGGAAGCCGGCCGGGCTACATTCTTCTCGAATCACCTAGTCGGGAGCCGGCCGGTTACTGGCCGGGACAACCCTGGTTAGATTTCATGGTCGGGGGCCGACCGGGCACTGGTCAGGATACTTTTTTTTTATAGAAATCAAACATTTTTTAGGAGCCGTGACATTATCAAGGACGTACTTACGGATACTAAATGAATTATTATTTAAAAAGTTTAATTTAAAGATTTATTAGATCCGTAAAACAGAAACTAGCTTTTTAAAATTCTTAACAAAAACATTTGATTTTTTCCAATGTTTTAACTTATTAAATAAAACTGTTATCGATTCTGCAATGTGAAACAGCAGATTTATGACAATTTTTATAATTTTCTCTATTTTCAGACAATTTTTAGTCTGCACACTTTCAAATTTACCGCCATGTCTGACGCCTTCTGCGCTGGCGTCGGCGTAGACACTTGTAAGTTTCAGTTTCGAACCTCGAACGAGAATGCACGCGTCGTCTCCTCGAATTTCGCAAATAAAATCGCGATCCGTGAGTAAAATCAGCTTTATTTCAGTAACCAGTTTGAAAACCCCACTTACTGCGCGGATAATTAGAATTTTAAATTAAATTATAGTGTTGAGTATTCATTTTTTCCTTTCTTCCTTCCTAACCTCAAATCACCACGTGGTTTTCAAAATAAAACAATTGCTAGGAGATTCTAGCATCAATTATTGAAACTCTACTCCAATTTCCTCACGAAAATTTATTAACTTGATTTGTCATTTAAAGTTCACCGTTGTAACCCTTTTCCCAGCCTCTCAGAAATGTAATGGCGGCGACAACGCAGGAACGGAAAAGTAATTTCAAGTTTGCACTTACCGTGCTGTCAGGCGCCAGACACCTACTCGGCGTCACTCCAAAACTATTATCGACTTTAAGTTAGTTAAACTACCACAAATTTATTTATAGCTCAGGGAGAGAGATTCATGGGGGCGAGAAAAGTACTTCTGAATTTAAATTTTGTATAAAATTAATAACTATAGAAAGTTTAATGACCATAAACTTGAATTGATACAGAAAAGAAAATGATGATAAAAGGGGTTTAGACCCGAACCATGGTTTAAACAAAGACTGAAAATCCCAGTTAATTTACACTAAAATATAGCTTATTATCTAAAAAAACAGTACACTAAAAGGCTTAATCCTAACATAACAAATGACCTTTGCTAAACTAACAGGTCTACCGCACCAAACATGGTGTCTGCCTGTGTGAAAATGTTTTTCCTGATACTTTGATATACTCCTATAAATCTACTTCAATGACACTAATTTTTCCTACAAAACTCAACATATTACACTCACCTAAATTCAAAAAGCTAAAAGGAAGCAAAGGAAAGTCGCCTATCTCGATCTCAGAAGCCACGAGTTCCTTCTTTTCTAATAACGCCAGTCCGGCAAATGGACTCGACTGTAGGCAAGCGACAATTCTAAAGCACACAACCGGTCGATGGCGGACACGAAACTGAGCTCCTGCGTCCTCTCCAATTGCCAGTTCCTTCCCGCTCGCGCCCAATTCTCTGTCCAGTCGGTGCTGCCCTCACAAGCTCGATTTTCGGGACTCAGGTCGATGGAATTCGGACCGTTCCGGTATGTGGAATGCCGGCCGGCACAAGATGGATGCTCCCATGTGTTTTGACAAGTATCAGGTCCGGCATGGCCTGATATCTTGACAATACTCCTTTCGGTTGTGATTTGTTTCGGGAGTCTGAAATTTTATCCGAGTGGGCCCCGTAATGCTGTGTAGTGTGACGCTACCGTGGATGAGTGTGGTCAGCTTGGCCGAGTGAGGTGGTGCGGGTGGCATAGTGTGTGTTGTGGACGATTGGAGTCGGTGGCAGTGTTTTTCCCTGCCGGATTTTCTTCAATAGAATGAACTCGGTAATTCGTGAATCTGGTAGGACGTCATTTTCCTCCTTACCTTATGACTCCAGGTATCTACTCTAACCTACTAGGTAATAATCCTTTACATTTGTTTAATTTCTAATTCCCTAAAATAATCTATCTGGTACTATTATTCTCAACATTTATCATGACAAATTCACTCTCATTACTGTAAACCAAAGAACAATTTTGCTTTAATAAATCCTAACTTACTTTCTAATATGACCTTATTTCTAATTTTGAGCTTGTGCCGGCCATGGGATAATCAAGGTCAAATATTTAATTTCGATTAATAAATCTTAATAGCTGGGGGAAGGATCCATAACGGGTGACTGGCCAACACGTTACACCGTATTCTTTACGATGAACCTTAAAAGACAAAACAAGTTACCAATTTCTCGCCAGAACCAGCATTTTTTAAGCGCTCTGTGGCCGGATTACCCGACCGGATCCCGGCCGGTATGAAAGCCGGAATCCGACCAGTTTACCTTGACGTTTTTAGCCGGATCCCGGCCAGTATCCCCGGCCGGCGTCCGGTTTAAACTGGGGCTATCCGGCCGGCTCCCAGTCGGATCCCTGTTACCATTTCTACACGGAACGAAAATAAGGAAATTGAGTGCAATAAGTGAACACTGTAATATTTAAAAATAAAATAAACTTGTGTTAAAAAACAATACTGAAACTATTGGAAAAGGGGTCGCGGTGCCTTCGAATTAGGATCAATATCGATTCAAAGACGTTTCCGACTAGAGGGCACCCCCGAACCCTTTTCAATGATTTTTAGTTGGGGGGGGGGTAATTTATGTTCAGCGTGGAGAAATACGTAATATCAGTGTATTTCAAAAAACATAGAAGAAAAACGAAATTTTCGATAGTAACGATCTCGATTTCTTGAAAACTGTAAGAGAGCGACACTTTTTTCGGCCAGATTCGTGTTGAGCATAAAAAATACATCAAATATGTGAGCTTTAACAAAATCGAAGGTGATCGACTTTTTATTCAGTTTTACTTTTTTTTAAACGAAATTTAAAGAATAAAAAAAATCCTTTTAAATCCATATTAAAAAAGATTAAAAGGTGGGTAGTTGACAAAAATAAATAAAATTTTGTTTAAACTTTCTTTCGAGCCAATTATACATTTAAAAAAAGTTAACAATTTTAAAAATGTATAATTTTAACTCTAATAATTCCAAGTTTCATTAAAATTTAATTATGGGTTCCAGAAATGTGAATAATTCAAAAAAAATCCCACCCGAAAGTTCAATATGGGGGCCGTCTATATACCGTCCATATATGAAGGATGGAAAGTGAAAAGGAGGTAACTGACAAAATGGCAAGGGTACAGGAGAGCGAAAAGACATTAATATGTACAATAAAAATCGCGATTTAAAAAAATAACAAAATTTTCCTTCCGAGTTGACGTATTGCTTAATGGTGCTTTCACACCTCTGGCTGCCTGTCTGGGGCAGGCAGAAAAGTTGTAAGAGTAAGAGAGATAGAGTGTATTTTTTGTCCAATTTTGCGCTCTCTATCTCTCTTGCTCTTACAACTTTTCAGCTTGCCCCAGGCCGGCAGGCAGATGTGTGAAAGCACCATAATAGATACCAAGAAAGTTTGATTGAAAAAAAGCTTCCAGTTATGAGAAAATATTGTCCGAATGTAATCATGTCGGGCTGAAACTTTGTTTTACCCTATCCGAGTCGAATTGAGTCAGTGATGAGACATTAAATAGTCAATTAAAAAATAAATTGATGATCCCTCCCCGAATTGCTGAGTTACTAAATACAGGGGAAAAAAGTTTGATAACAAAATCATTCAGTTCCGAGAAAACTAAGTTTTACTGTTGAGGTTTGAATTTCATAGGTTCTGAAAAGCGTTTTGAAATCGTGTAAAAAATGATAATTCTAATTTTTTTTAATGGTGATTAATAGCGATTAATGGTGATTAATAGTAAAATTTACATTGTTTTGTTGTTGAACCAGGAAGATGTCGGAATATATGCCTTACGAACGATACTTTTCAGAACAAAATCATAAATGGCGTGATTTCATTGTCTCCATGGAAAAATGCAAAATCAGGTTTTGATTCGGTGAAGGTACGCATGAGCTCTACTGCATTTTTGTTCCAACGAGCGTGAATGAGACAACAAAGTATAATGTGCGAGGCGATAGGAACACGCTATACTCTTCGTTAGAAACATCGACTCACCATTTCGCTATGAATTCTCTTTCTATCTTGTCAACCACGGTCTCTCTCTAGCGTTACGAAAATACACGGAGCACGCGCAAACAAAGCTCTTTTTTGAACTCTACGCCACGCCGCCGTGCTCACTGAACCCTATTTTGTAACTCATCCAACGCACCGCCAGACACCGCTCAAAACGCTTACTTTTGCGTTCGTCTATGGAGGCATGAAAACACGCCATTTTTATGATTGCGTTCTGAAAAGAATATTTTGATTACAAAAGTCTTTATTTTTAATGGATATGAAAATGCAACTTTACAGTATTGCTACCATGAAAAATGCGACTTGGCACAAATCCTTTTACCACGATGTGTATTTGAATTTTTAGGAATTTTCGAGCAAAAAGCCCCATGCTCGAAAAACTTTCAGTTAGCTCTCCTTTTGCCTTTCTACCGTTCATATATTTTCAGGTTTCCAAAGCAGATAAGCTAAGAGGAGCAGTGAATTGGCTGAATATTCGGGTTTCCTTGATAATATATACAAGGTATAAGTCCAAACAAAAAGTCGTGAAACTATTTCTACTTTTATACTATTGTGGTTTACATCTATACAGTAACTATTTGTTTATATAATTTATTCATAATTTCAATAAATAATATCAAATAATATATTTTCAACACTAAACTTTACTGGAAGTATAATAATTAAAGGACAGTTAGGAAAAAATTTGTGACTTTAAATGTCTAAATTGGGAATTTGTTTACATGATTTGTTTATAAAATTTAATGAACCACATTTATTGTATTAAAGGGTAAAGAAATCAAAATTTTTAATAAACAAGAAAAAATTGCAAGAATATTTTGCATTTTTTAAACAATTTAGCTGTGGACGCTCAGTGAAATTTTGAGCCTTTGAAAACGATTGATTCGGAAGCATATTTCTTGGAAATTTTCTTTGTAAAGTTTTGAGGGCTTACTGGTAAAACGTTTGTCTGTGAAATTATGTAATTCAACATGGCGGACAAAAATAAAAATATCAGAAATGTACAGAATTTTTCGAAAAGTTATGGAAATTTAAGGAAAAATATGCGGAAATGATTGGAAATTCACTTTATTTTTAATATACTAATATTCTAATACTTTTAAATAATACAGAGAATTTATATCAATTGAAATATACTGCACTAAATATTTCCACAAAAGCTGTTTACTTCTGTAAGTTCAATTAAACATGAATATTGAAGTTTTCATTGACGCGACCAAATCATGATTAGGTTTTTACAACGTTGCCAAATTGCATGTCAATTTTTTCATTTTATTATTTTTTGTGTAACTTTTAGAAAGATCCTTCTAAACTTTCATAAGTTTTCTGGTAAAATATCTTGAATTTTAGAATAGATACAATTTCCCACATAGCACACGTCCCGAAAAAACCAGGTCTGTCCCAGGTTCAGACCTATGCTTTTCCTGAAAAAACCTGGGACAGACCTGGTTTTTTCGGGTAGTGTGCTATGTGGGTTTATTGTACAAAGTGGGAAAAGTTATAATATTTTGCAAAATGGCGTTGGATTAATACAAGTTTAACATATTTTAAGGGCATTAACAAAAATATTGGACTTTACTTGTCGTATATTCCTCTTGAAAGAAAGCAAAACCATATAACTTTTAAAAATTTACTACTTAAATAAAAAAAATGTAATAGAACGCAGCGACATATTATGGAGACGTGAAGCATTTTAAACGAATTTAACTAAGTCTTTGTATACATTTGTGAGTATTTTAACATTGTTCATATAATAAAATAAATTAAAACAATAATAATAATAAATATAAAATAAAAATAATAGAGTAGATGGTAGCTCTAAGAAAGCATCCAGAGGCGACTGTTGTCGCCTCCAACGCTCACGGCTGCTGTGTATGGATAACAGCGGTAGAATACGAACTCCAAACTACACTATGTTCCTAATTTTATAACTACAACATCATCGCAGAAGATTTCAGACATCGTATTATATTAACTTATAACATCCTCATCTCATCAGTCACTTGACTTAGTCTGTGGCTATGATGAAAAACCGGGTTCACCCGAGAAGAAGATTGAAAATAAAATAAAATAGAGTAAAAGATTAAAATTAAGTATTAAATATTTAAATAAAATTTCCACGGGATGAAAATGCAGGGTACACCAAAATAATTTTGTTTGTATTATCCTGTTGAAGCCAACTTTCTATTTTTTTCCGTAATGCCTTGACTTTACACTGTTAGAAATTTTAGCAAATTTACTACATATTTACCACGCAAAACACAATACATATTCATCCACTAGGTTGCGACTCCGCTCTCATAGATATTTTGATTTCTCTATCCTTCTGCAAGGCATCAACGCTAGATTAGAGAAAGACTAAATTTTATAGTAAATATACTGCACGTTTAGCCACATTACTTCTATTATTGTTACCTGTTACATGCTTTTCATCCTAGAAATCAAGTTCTTATTTCTCGTTTTTGAGAGTGAACAAATTTCACGCGCATAAGGTAAGGAACATTAATTGGTACTAAAAATTGTCACAAAAAATTTCAGGCATTGCGAAATTTTCTAATGCACTTGCAATGAAGCTGAAGCTCAAAAAACTAAAAGATTGGTAATTTTTTAGAATTTAAAGAAAATAACTTTTTATTTTTATTTTTACCATTGCATACCATTACTGTTTGAAAGTTAGAAACAATAATTAAAGTGTTCGCTCATCGCCATTGAATAAAAGAATTTTTCTGTTGGTTTGTAATTCTCAGACAGCAATGGTGGTTGCTGTCTTTGGGTTTTCACTATAAACATGATGATGATGATGATAAGATTTTTATATGGCCTGCTACTTTGGCATCAAACTACATTTTATCATGGACCCTACGGCAATTTGAAATTAATGAATTTTTTTCACCACTCTTTAGCTAGCATAGTTAAATTATATGTATAAACTATTTGGAGTTTATCTTTTTTATAGCTAAAGATTTCAGCTTATTTATCAAAACGAGAATTCATCAAAATTATTCACCCATGCTCATGTGGAATACACTAATCTTATAACGATACAATGATAATATCCATAATTGTATTCATATTGAATTTGCCATAGCTCATCAACTCATCACATAAATACATAGATAATTATTACGTATCAATATTTTAATGTATAATAACAGCTATCGTGCAGCGAATTGCTTGAGAGTTTGAACAGATTTATGATACCTGAACCAATTTTGATAGAAATTGAAGGGTCGGTCTAACGCCGGAAAAGGAATTATTAATTTTTTATCGCCTTCCGAACCCTGGCCTTTTGGCCTTTACGCGTTAGCAACGACAGCTGTTGAATTCGCGCTCGGCGTATCCGGCACGAAGAAAAATATATCGAAAGATATTGAAAAAGGTCGACGAGACGGGGCACATGCATTTAATCGATAATCACCGGCAAGTGGTTAGGAGAAAAAGGGTGTAGTGAAGAATACATCTGCGAGGTATCATCAGCCATGTACAAAAGGGCGATCCATCATCTTCGGACAATTCGCGTTCGAAATTGCTCAGACGGTTTCTCAGCCTCGTCAGGTTCGCATGTGCGATTATAATGGGTTTTGAAGTTAGTGCAAACAATATATTTCATTTTGTTACGCTAGATACTTTGTTACGTTGGATTAACATATATTTTAAACCAAAAAATAACACGTCATATTTATACATGATTACTTCTATAATATATAATACAAAATAATGAAAAAGCTCATTTTTCTCTCAGGTTCAAGATGGTTACAGCCCAATATGTCGAAGACATTTTTGATGGATTTGGATTTTTGAATAATCTGCACAGCGATGTCCCGGTATATATCATCAGTCACGGACGCATTTTTGTAATGCAATGAAGAGATCTGATGAGAGCAGTACGAATAATTTGACATATCAAGCAAAACCTGGTTTTTTACCCCATCATACACGGACTGGGCTGCAGCCAAGTGCATGATGGGGGGACATATAGCTTAAGGTGGGATCCGAACTACCAGAACCTCAGTAAAAGTACACATAAACATTTCCAGAGGTACCGGCACAGGGATCGAACCCCGAAACTCTAACATGAAGTTCAAGTGCCTAACAACCTGAGCCACTGAGGCTTATTTATCATCAATACAGAAAAAATGAAGAAGCTCTTTTTTCTCTCAGGCTTAAGATGATTACAGCTCAACATGTGGAAGGCATCTTTGTTCGAAGTTGATTTTTTAATAGTCTGCACGAGGCTGGCCCGATATATGTCAGCATTCACGAGTGATCTGATAAGAACAGTATGCCTAAGTTGACATATTAGGCAAGCCTGGTTTTTTTACCCCACCATCCACGGAGTGGGTTGCAGCCAGGTGCATGATTATGATTTTTTTCAAACTTTTTTGGGGTTTCTTATCCCGTCTTCTCCGCCACCAGCCACGGAATTACTAAAGAGCCTGATGAGTTAACGATGTTACGAATTAAAGTAATACGATGTTTGAAATCTCTTACTACAGTGTTGAAGTAGGCACAACATCAGAGGCATAGCGTAGTTTGAAGTTCATATTTTGACGCTATTGTGACATCAGTCGCCTCCAAAAGCTTTTTTACAACTACCATCTGTGACTCCATAGGATTTTAGTCGCCTATTTCCTGATGGTCTAGTAAGTTTCTTACAATGCGGCAGGTGCTTAGTAAACCGTCTTTTTGAGCTGCATCTTGCGTGCATGTTGCCTCTAGCCGATATCACAATAGGATGAATAGATACATATTTCACATTCCTCCATATTGTATTTACTTCATACCTTAGCTCGCTATGCTCATGGATCTTGGTTGTATTGGTTGCCTGCAAATTCCGGTTAAGTGGACAAGTGATGTTAATAATACAGACTCTTCTACCTTTTATCTCACGCGTCATGATGTAGGGTCGATTGGCTCGGATATAATAATCCATCTGGATAGTAACGTCCCAATATAAGATGTAATCTTCGTTCTCTAAAAAGGGCAATAGAATGTATCTAAAGAAAGGCATCCATTTCGCTAAGAGTCCTAGATTCAGGACAAGTTGTTAATGCATAATGTCGTCACATCATTATGCCTGTGCGTGTACTCTGTCTCTCTCTCTCTCTCTGTCCGAGTCATTTCGAGACAACCATCAATAATCTGCTCGATCGATTGGTTCATGTCTCCATATAATCAGCACCTGTCAATGACGTCTTGATGTAGGACATGCTTGCGACAGTTTCTGTTGCTGACAACCTTTGTCCTAAATCGCAATAACGAATCCTTCCGTTTCTGGAAACAGGACGCCCTTTTTCGTTCAAATATTGGATGCCTCACCATGCACTTCATTTTGATCTAAGGTTGTAGGATGCTCGCCTGGATGGCTTTTTTCTGAATTGCGTTTTTGATTCATCTATGGTTTCTGCCTTGATATTCAAGCCTCCTCTGAGGACAAATTGCAGGGCGTTTAATCGAGATCCCTTTCACAGATGGTGTTATAAAGCGCAACATCTCGCTTGCTGACAAAATAGTCTCGCAACTATATAACATGTGACTTCAACCTTTGCTTGATATCTGTAACGCCCCTACCCCTTCTGTATCGTGGTGGAACTACACTCTCAATTGCCGAATCACTGTGGTGCATTCAGTGCTTCGTTATTTCAACGCGGATGGTTCTGTTTAACTTTTCAAGGTCACTGTTGGGCCATTTGATGCGCCAAAATGATTACGTGAGTACAGGGATGGCATAGGTCTTGATGGTCTTGATCTTATTTGACGAATTGAGAGTACTCTTCAGAACCGATCTGAGACTCTCAGTGAAGGCAGTCATTAGGCTTTTCTTAAATATCGAATGGTGAATACCCTCAGAACAGAGAATTCAAATGCAAGTGTAAACGAAAATCCCAATAACTCAAATTGTTATCATTATGGATTAGTGGGCCATTTTAAGAGAGAATGCCCATATTACGCGTACAACCAGGAAAACTGGAAGGGCAGATATTAGGACCGAATAAATTACAAGCTAATCCGAAACGCAAGAAATATTAAATTCGTATAAAGATGAACTAACAGAAACACGTTTTCGTCGTATGACTAAATTCGAAAACAGTTTTTTTTTTCGAATCTTAGTAGATACAGGCGTCAGATATTTTTATGTGGGCAAGAAATCACAGAAAAAACTGGGGTTTCCATTAGAACCCATTTTTGGTTCCAAAGGAGCTGCAACAGAAATGAACCCCACTTGCTGAAAAGGAACCCAAAACGATAAATGAGCTCTAAATGATACCTCAGTTGGGGTTCTAAAGGATCCCAATTGTAAATGAGCCTATTTCTAACGAACCTATTTTTCGCTTTGCCCACTTCGACATTTTGTTTAATTAATAATACAATTTTTACCTGAAAGCACACAGTTAATCAAACTCTGATGGACATAACTTCATGAAGACAATAAAGGTACAAAATATTACCGTAATTAAAATAGATTGTTAAGATATGATGTACATTTATGTTGGTATGTAAGAGTGAAAGAGAGAGCATGTGTATATGCAGCGCCACCACACGCAAGTTGATGTAAGCGTATGACGAGAGGGAGACGGGAACTCACTAGTTAGTCAGCCTCCTCACGGAGCGGTTGTAAGGAAGAGAGTTTGTCGGAATTTAGTTGAGCTTACTCATAATTAAAAGTTTGAAGTCGGAGTGTTTTTTTATTGCTGCCACCTCACATTAATACCACGGATCTTAACATAGATATAATGACTTGATAGATGTAATTTGCAGGTTATGTAACAAGCTTGTAAACATAAAGGCTTATTCATATGCAAGAAACTTTTCGACATGTCCCTTTTTAAAAGTACAAATATATATTATTAGATGTGCTGTAGGGTCGTTGCAAAAACAAAATATCCTTTGTTTTATAATTTTAACATAAAATATAAGAATAGATAACCAATTTGACTGTAGAGAAACGAATTTTTTCAAAGTCTTAATGCGCATGCGTCGCACCAGCAGCCTCACTGCATGTTGATCGCGCGCTTATTTGAAATGATAAAATATGCAAATCAATTTTTTACAACATAATTATTATAATATTATTATTATAATATTATTATTATAATATTATTATTATAATATTATTATTATAATTATTCTTTAATAATTTTAAAGTTCAAAAAATATTATGAATTATTCAGAATTGACATTTGTGGAGAAAAGTCTTCCTTCTTTTGAATTTAAGGGAGTTGTAGCCAAAAACGAATTGACAAACAGATTTTGATAAAACTTTGCATATCACTTCGTAATGGTGTTTAAGATATGCAGTTGAATTTTCATGAGCCTAGGGTACCTATGTAAAGAGAAATTAATAATTTTGGAATCGGGCTTTTAACATGTGTTCTTATGGCATCCTAACACTTTACGTCATTGAATTACTCGCCATTTTGTAATTGACAAACAGATTTTCATGAAACAACTTGTAATAGTAAAAAAATATGTAGTGAACATTTTCACTCTTTAATATTGTCCGAAGGATACTCGCAAATCCTACAAAAAATTAATTTTACGTTGAAACCATCGAAGCTTTACGATGTATTTGCCATTACGTAGCAGATGTGGCAACACCGCGATACCCTGTAGTATTGTAGGTGAAGATCAGTCTGAATAAAACGCAACATATGATTGACGTCTATGTACACACACACTAACACGCGCGAGGCGACGTTGCCACATCAGGTACCTCGGAAGTCAAATGCAAGACAGTTTTCATTTTGACTAGCTACGTAGCGCTACAACTCCCTTAAAATCAATAATTCATTTGTAAAGAGTAAAATCAAAGAATTAATTTACCTTTTACTCTAAAAGTCTATTTTGTGATCTGAAAATTAATTTATTTGATTCTAAACTGATGATTTATCATAAAAAATTACTTTACACATTTTATAATTTCAACAAAAAAACATATACAGCGAAAAACACGATAATTAACAGAAATGGACTTGTAGATTAAACTATTTAAAAACTGTTACAGATTGAACTATTTCTAAATTTAAACTTTAAAAATTGTGATATTTACAGGTGCAATAGTTCAAAATTGTATTAAATACATGCAGGAATCATCGCAACAACTGGTTTTCCGTCCCCAAGCACATACATTTTCAGGGTGGCGATTCGGCGGACAATTTCAAATTCCCGGTTTTTCCCGGGCAAGTTTTTCAATTTTACCGGTCAACTAAAAGTAACATATTCATATTTTTGCGGTAAAACGCAAACATTTATTTTAATTCATGACGTTCACTCTGAACATCCTTTAACACAACAGAACAAAACATTGCAAAAAAAAATGAATTTTCAAAAAATACTTGAATTTTCCACTAAAAATATCAATTTTTCACAAAAAAATGAAATAGTTAAACTTTTCAACCAAAGTGATGAATTTTCAAATAAAATTATGAATATTCAACTGAATAGTTAAATTTTGAACAAAATAAAAAATAAATTTTCAGCTAAAATTATGAATATTTAACTGGAACACTTGAATTTTCGACCAAAAAGATGAATTTTTAAACCAGAAGATTAATTTTCAAATAAAAAGAATTATTTTGTAAGGAGACAAATTTTCAACCAAATAGTTGAATTTTGAACAAAAACAAGAATCATTTTCAACCAAAAATGGAATAGTAACGTTTTTAGTGAAAAAAAAAAATTAATTTTAAGCCAAACATAAGAGTTATCAATTAAAACAATGAATATTCAACTGAAATAGTTGAATTTTCAGACAAAAAAATTAATTTTTACTAAAAAAGATAAATTGTCAACCAAAACTTAAATAATTATATTTCAAGTTAAAGAAATTAATGTTTAACCAGACAAACGAAGTAATGAATTTTCAAATAAAATTATAAATATTTAACTGAAATAGTTGAATTTTAAACCAGAAAGATGAATTTTTTTTTACCGCAATGATGAATCTTTAACTAGAATAATTGAGTTTTGGACCAAGAAGATGAATTTCTACCAAAAGACGAACTCCCAACTAAAAAAGATAACTTTTCTACCAAAAATTGAATAAATAAATTCATAGGCAAAAAAAAGAAAGTTAAAAAAAAGAGATGAATTTTCAACTAAAATTATGGAATATTCAACTGGAATAATAGTTACATTTTCATTGAAAAAAAAAAATAATTACCTAAAATATTTTAAGTAATTTATTTAATAAATTACATTTTTTTATACAAAATTATGGACAATGAAATGAATAATTGGATGAAAAAACTTCACTTCATTGGCGAATTTGTTGATGACAGCTCTCTCAGCTCGCGGAAATTGTTACAAAACATTTATTTAATTTTTTTTTCATGAACATATTGCTTAAAATGTGTTGCCTCGAAAAAAAAGTAAATAAACGTTTTCGAATAACTCCCATGAGACGAAAGTGCTGGCATCAAATTGCCACTTCATAACCTCAAAATCCTAGTACCGATTGGTCCTATTGGGAACGATTGAAACTTTGCAACACTGAATCTTTCCCAATCGTGCAACACGATTAAGAAACACGATTAGAAACAATTCAAATTTCTTTCTATCATTCTGAATTGTTTTCAATTAATTATTTCTAGAAGGGTAAACAGTTTGCTTTTTCCGAAAATTGTACGCATAATAAATAATAATATCGTTTGTGTTTGCTTTACCGACATATTCTGTAAATCGCGAAATTACCAACCCGACTTTGCAAGCAGTTGGTTTGTGAATGCGCCTTTATGTTGTTCTTTTCAAGTGCGCTCTAAACGAATCCTTTTGGGTCTCTGTAGGTATCTATTGGAGCTCAAGTTCGAAAGGATACCAACTTTTATTTGAGCCGCAACATTGGTGAACCACCAGTTTTTTCTGTGATTACTGGAAAAATCCAGACTTCCAACTATTTAATTTTGAAATCCGTTTCGCGAAAATGAATGGTCGCGAACGGAGAAACGGTCCATATGTTTGGACAGGTAGTAATTCCAATTATAATCGGGAAGCAAACTAAACTCTTAATTTTCAGGTTGGCTCCCAAATTAAAATCCGTAGGCATCTTAGGGGCGGACATGCTACAAGTCTTACGGATGATTCTAAATTAAGACTCAGAAACTTCATGATTACCAGGTAATCCCCCGACTCGATATCCGATGGAAGCACACCCAAACTCATTATTCCTGTGCGCACATCCATCTCCTCCTCTATACAGAAAATGTTAGAGTGAGAAAGGTCTGATGTCACATTGAGGTTAATACCGGCGCACAGTGGGCTAAAGTAAAAAAGTTCGTGACAAAATCGTAGAATTTTTGACAGGGATGACCTAGAGGCATGGATTTTTGTTGAGATTTACAGATGAATAACTACAGAATAGAGGAAAATTACGGAGAAGCTGAAAATATACATTTTTTGCCTTGAAAATCTAGGATAAATTTCACATTCTTTGACAAAAAGTGGTATTATTGGATACCATGGGCGCTCAGATACCCCTGCCGATGAAACAGCACTAAAAAAGCACTGACGAACGGCACTGGGCCGCCAGTGCCGTTTCAGTTACTGTTTGTGCTCATTTCAGCACCTAAACCGCACTGAGGGTGATGCGACGGTCATATAATGGTTCTATTGTATTCGTCACGTACCGGACAGGCAGAGTGGTTGACAGCAGTTGGCCGCTACCAACCCTAATCCCTTTTTAAAATTTTCTTCAAATTATTAACACTTTTTTTTAATTTATGAATTTTCTCATTATATATATTTTATACTTATAAATTATATACTAATATACTATTCTGAAGTTGAATTCGAAAATGTTGTCTGTTTTGGCGTATCTCATTCCATTTACGAGATAAATTATGTTCATTCGAATTTTAAACTTTTCAAAAAAAAAGTTAGATATCTGAAATCATCGAAACCCGTAAATTCTGAATTTCTAACTTTCGCAGAGGTAATTTCAAAATTTCACAAATTTTAATTTTTCATTTTTAATCCCTTTCAGCTGGTCTACTTGGTAGCCTATTCGCAGTTATAAAGGAAACTTCTGCAGGCATTTAAAACTGTAATCTGAGTAGCTTTAAACGAGCAGAACTGAAACGGCACTGGGCAGTGCTTTTTGAGTGCCGTTTTAGTGCTGTTCCATCGGCAGGGCCTATATTACATATGTTACACATATATAGTCTAATGGATATCTTCATGCCGAATCCAAATATGGGCTTTAAATCAGCCTATGACTTCCTGTTTCTAAAAAAATGCAATTGAATTATCTATATTGAACCTTCATGGCATGAATGATTTCCACTAATGTAAATTTGATTATTTGTCGCATCAAAGGGGTTTTGGGGTCGTCGAATTGGAATACAAAATAAAAATGTCAAAATTCAAAATGGCGGACCAAAATTGTAAGACCAAGCCGATATGACCGCAAATTACTTCAGGGGGGTTTTTCGGGTCGCTGATTTTGAATCCGAAGTCAAAATTTCAAAATTCAAAATGAAAGATCCAATATGGCGGAATGTCATTGTGAGAATATAATCGATTTGATTAAAAATCATTACTTGGGGTTTTTTTATGTCGTCGATTTCAAATATATAGTGAAAATTCCAAAATGTTAAATGTCTGATGTAATATAATATCTGAGATAATACAACTTTTTGTCAAAAAATGTCAAATTTAACCTAGATTTTCAAGGCAAAAAAAAAATATTTTCAGCTTCTTCGTATTTTTCCTCTATTCTGTAGTTATTCATCTGTAAATCTAAAAAAATCCATCCCTCTAGGTCATCCCTGTAAAAAGTTCTACGATTTTGTCACGAACTTTTTCACATTAGTGTGACAGCAAACTTTCCTCACTTTAACATTTTTTGCGAAGAGAAAGAGATAGAGTTAGAGATGTGCACATGCGATTTATCCTCAGAATTGGTTGCATTTCTTCGAGCTCGCCACTTATTATACAATTACTGCGACAGATTTCGGATGCAACTATTCTTACACTTAGTGGGGATTTCTTACAATTAGACAAGAATATATATTCTTAAGGTAAGAGGGCCTCTATCGCACATTAAGAATATATTCTTGGCACCTATTTAAGTTGCAAATATTCTTAAACTTAGTGGGAAATTCTTAAAATTAGAATACCGTTTTCTCGGTGAACGTTCTGCACCAAGCCTGATCTTTTGGGCATTATATAAAATGGCATATGCACGACGGGCAACCATGTCAGCGATTTAATTGGTGATTTTTTCCTCACAGGAGTTGCTTGAAAACTCCAAAAAACCAAATATTAGATTTTTCGAATCAGAAAAAAATATAGGCCTTCCTGCGTGGAAAAGTCGACTAAGGCCAGACTGGGCCCCTACCAGATTGCCCAATTAATACCCTAACGGAAGAAACGGAAAGAAGGTTCCGTTCCCACTCTTTCTGAATTGTATGTGACCTTTGCTTCCGATTTCTTTCCGAACGCCTCTCTTTCCGAAGGTTTCCGACGTATTTCCGAACTTTCTCCGAAGTGTCCCACTGCATCTACTTCTTTCTGAAACTTTCCGTTTTCTTTCCGAATAAATGTCGCAGTGTCCCAATAGCTTATTCAAAATTTTCACCTGTGTCTCACTAGTTTATGTTCGTTCCAAATGTTCCGATTTCTTTCCGAATAAATGTGCAATGTAAAATATAAATTAAATGATGTAATGATTATATATGTATTATATATATATATATATATACACATATTTATTTTTAAATAAATAAATAGAATAAACAATAACATATAATTTACTAACGAATTTATGAAATTTTTTTTTAAATTAAATGAATGGAATATGAATTGAAATAAATGTATAAATATAATGAAATATAACTCAAATAAATATAAAAATAATAGATATATTTTTATTCATGTTCTTATTATATATATATCAGGGTTGCCACAGACCTTGAAATCCCTGAAAAGTCAGGGAACACAAAAATGGTCAGGGAAATCAGTGAAATGTCAGTGAATTTTGAAAAAGGGTCATGGTATTTTTCAAAAAATCTGAGTTAATTTTATGTTTGCTGAAGAATTTTTGTATCTTTCCTTTGTCCTATCTTTTCCTCGACCGTTGATATAATTCAAAATTTGAAAGTTTAAAAACTTATCTTTCTTCGGTCTTACGGTCCAATCAATAAAAAACATAAGAAACGATTACAGTTGTTGAAAAATCGTTTTATTTTCTACGCTTCGGCTCTCACTGCGGGCCTTCATCAGGAAAGTTTCCATTTCTGTAGTTAAAAAAATTACGTAGTGTCAAAAAGATACATTTTTAGTCAATCATGTTATGCATAAAAAGGTTCCATGAGGTGAAGATTTAACTCTCATGTCGAAATTTTATAGTAATTGTCAAAATTATGAGCCTCAAAAAAAAAAAAAAAAAAAAAAAAAAAAAAATTTCTCTTTTGAGAGGCTCCAAACCAATTAGATTACATTTTTAATTGAAAAAAGGTTCCAAATAATAATTAGGACGGTGACAAAACAGACATTGAACTAACATTAAAAATGTAATCTAATTGGTTTGGAGCCTCTCAAAAGATAATTTTTTTTTTTTTTTTGAGGTTCATAATTTTGACAATTACTATAAAATTTCGACATGCGAGTTAAATCTTAACCTTATGGAACCTTTTTATGCATAACATTATTGACTAAAATGTATCTTTTTGACACTACGTAATTTTTTAACGACAGAAATGGAAACTTTCCTGATGAAGGCCCGCAGTGAGAGCCGAAACGTAGAAAATAAAACGATTTTTCAACAAATGTAATCATTTCTTATGTTTTTTATTGATTGGACCGTAAGACCGAAGAAAGACAAGTTTTTAAACTTTCAAATTTTGAATTTGTGTATCT
>CAKNYM010048108.1:33347-75425 GCA_932195095.1 Andricus curvator | reverse complement strand
GAACCTAATAAAAAAGGAAAGTATTTTACGTTTTCCATGACGTAACACATGATTCATAGTTTTAGTTACCCCCCCCCCTTATTTTTGTTCAAAATGACATATGCAGAACTTTGAGTTTTGTTTAAAAATATTTTTTCAAATGAGACTAATAAGTATAGAAGCTAAATTTTCTATTACGTATTTTCAAAACGTGGGGCCAGAACAAATCTTCTGGAAAAGAAACATTCCGAAATAAATAAAAGTAAAGCAGTAAGTAGAAACATGATTCAAACGTCATATATGTATATGTCAATAATTACAATCACTACTTTCTAGCTCTATGCAATGTTTTAATATGTTTTTACTCATAATTTATATTTTCAACAGAATGTTTCCAGCGTATCAGAACAAAAAACTCCTGTTTCAAGGTCGATTGTAAAAAACAATGAGAACAAAAACAATGCTCTCTCAAATAAACCGACAATAAAGTCATCGGTAATAATTACAAACTGTGAGAGTGCGCAAAAATCGAATGAAGAACTAATGGACGAGAATGAAAAGGGACAGAATAAATTTTTAGTACGTATTATATGATTTCTGGAACACCAAAGTTTACAAAATAAAAATTTGTTATCAAGTGATGAATGACGAATAAAAATGAAAGACACTTTTCACTAGGAATAATGAATAATTCTTATTCGAAAAACACGAGTATTCGTCATTCACGTATTCATCATAAGCATTTTAATAATACTAAAGTAGGTTTTTGTCCTTCTACAGTGAAACTCCTATGTTAAAAAATCGCTTTATTATGTGATTTTGTCTCTTGATTTTTTCTGTCACCGTGACAGTTTACTTTTTTTTCAAAATTTAATTGTTTTGTTGAACATTTTTTGTTGTTCTAGATTAATGTTTTCAACTAAAATTTTAACTATACCATGTTTAATTCAACATTTTATCTTCTTCAGTTGAAAATTCAGCTATTTGTTTGAAAATTTCTGTATTTTTATGAAACTTTGTCTTTTGTGGTAGAGTATTAATCTTCTTGATGACAAATTCAGCTTTTTGGTTGAAAATTCATTTCTTTGGTTGATAATTTAACTAGTAGGTTCAAATTTCTTTAAAAGTTCGAAATTTGGTTGAAGATACTTTTTTGATAGTCATTTCATCTTTTTGGATGAAAATTCATCTTTTTGGTTGAAAATTCATCTGTTTCGTTGAAAATTTACCTATTTTGTTGAAATTTGATCTTTTTTGGTAGAAAATTCATTTTTTATGTTGAAAAATCCGCTATTGGGTTGAAAATTCATTTTTTTGTGGGTTAAGACTTTGTCTATTGTGTTAGAATATTAATCTTCTTGGTGACTAATTCTTTTTGATTGAAAATTCATTTCTTTTGTTGAAAAGTCAAGTTCAAAAATTCAAAATTTGGTTCAAGATTTGAAAATGTATTTTGTTAAAAATTAATCTTTCCCGGTAGAAAATAAATCTTTTTGGTTGAAAATTAATTTCCTGGATTGAACATTTTTTATTTTTCTATTGAAAATCAATTCATTACATTCGTTGAAAATTTATTTATTTGCTTGAAAATTTAAACAAAAGTAGCTATTCCATTTTTGCCTGAATTTTTTTTTTTTTTTTTGTTAGTTAAAAATTTATTTTTTCTTGGTTGGAAAATAGTTATTTTAAACTGAAAACCTAAATCTTCCAGTTTTTGTTGAAAATTGATCTTTTTGAGTAAGTTTTGTTTTCCAAAATTATTTATTTCAATTTAAATGATGCAATTAAAATATTTAAAAATGGTAAATTTTCACCTTGGCGAAATTAAAACTTTTGATTGATATTTGATGATAAAGTTACTCTTGCTCGTGTCAAATAAAAACTTTGATTTTGCTTTATCTGGCTTTGGTTAAATAATAAAGTTTTACATCAGTAAGTCTTAAATTTTTGTCAGTTTTAATATGCATACCATATTTTACATTTTTTCTTACTGCGCTTCAACTGAAATTAAACTGTTAATTATGTGTGTGAATTTGGCAACATTCTTTCCTTCAAGTTTTTCAAATTACCCAATCCGCATTGAGGAAAAGCGAAAAAAATGCTTTCGAGATTTGCGTGATACATTTATTTTTTAGAGAGCTTGCATGTTTATAGACATTTTGAAAAAAAATTTCATTTTGTGGATCAAGAATAACGATTTTTAGCAATAATGAACGTCTTTACACTAAAATGTTTAATTTTTTGGTCGGTTATAACAGGACGTCCCTTATAGCCCTACTCGGAGAACCTGGAATTGTCAGGGAATTTTTTCTTATGTCAAGGAATGCTTTTGAGAGCGTGTTCAATTTTTTTAAGTTGCAATATAAAACTGAATAGCAATGATTCTTTATTGGTAAAATCAGTTTTATATTACTTTAACTAAGTTCTTGAAATTAATTTTTTTTCAATAATGTTTTTAACGGAAAATTTAACTGTTACTATATTAGTGGTTGAGAATTGATCGCTTTTGATAGAAAATTCATGCATTTTGTTGAAAATTCGTTCTTTTTGGTAGAAACTTAATCTTCTTTATCGAAAATTCATCTTTTTGCTTGAAAATTCAACAGTATGTGATAAATTTTTTCTCTTTCTCTTGACTAAAAAATCTTCATTAATTAAAAATTAAACTCAGTTAAAAAGTCGTCTTTTGTGGTTGAATTCAACTTTTTTTTTTAATTAAAATATTTTTTGGTTGAAATATCAAATACTACATTTTTCGTTCAGAATTCATTTTTTTTTAATAGAAATTTAATTACTTGGTTAAAAGTTAAACTTTTAAGTTCAAAATTGATTTTTTTGGTAAATGATTCATAATTTTAATTGGAAATTTATCTCCTTGGTCGAAAAATAAGATATGCTGAAAATTCGTTTTTCTTTGGCTGAAAATTAATCTTCTTTACTAAAAATTTAACTATTCCAGTTGAAACTTAAGCTATTTGGCTGAACAATTGTTGTTTTTTTCTTAAAAATTAATTTTTTTAAACTGAAAATGTAACTATTTTGGTTAAATATTCCATAATTTTAGTTCACAATTCATCTCGTTAGTTGAACATTAATGTTTTTAATTAAAACTTCAACTGTTCAATTTTTTGTTAAAAAATTATCTTTTTAAGTTGAAAATTCGTCTGTTTTAATATAAATTAAACTTCTTGTTTTTGAAAATTAATGATTCGGGTTGAAAACTCAAATATTCTACTCAAAGATTCATCATTTCAGTTACAAATTCATATTATTGGTTTAAAATTTAACTATTCCAGTTAAAGATTGATCATTTTAGTTAAGAATACAACGTTCTTATTTGAAATTCAACTATTCCAGATGAAGATTCATAATCTTAGTTGAAAATTCGTCATTTTGGTTCAAAATTAAATTTTTTCTCTTTTATAGAAAAGTCATCTTTTTGGTAAAAAAATTAATGTTCCTGTTTAAAAATTCATCTTTTTAGTTGAAAATAAAACTACTTGGTTAAAAGTTAAACTCTTTTGTTAAAAGTTCATCTTTTTTAGTTAAAAATTCAACTATTTGGTTGAAAATTAATCTTTTTTAGTTGAAAATTCAACTATCTGGTTGAAAATTCATATATTTTGTTAAAAAATCGTATTTTTTGGCATCAAATTAATATTTTCGGTCAAGAATTCAGATTTTTGGTTTAAAATTCATCTATCTTGTTCAAAAGGCAAGATTTTTATTGAAAAGTTAGGAACCTGAAGCGATATATGTATATAAGCGATACATTAATTTTACCTAAATATGCACTGCATTTTAAGTATAAGAAGATAAAAAACAAAATTTTTGTATTATTATTCAAATTCATGGACTTTAGATACTGAAAAAAATTATTTAAAGTGAACTCGCGAAACTATTTGCATATTCCGAGTCTTTTGTTTTTTGAAAATGCGAAATATTTGAAGGGCTCCGTACTATGAAAAATTAGACCTGGAAAAAACTTGAGATAAACGGAAAAAACCTGGAAAAGCCAGGGAATTTTTTCCAGGATTTGAGTAGACACCGTGGATTATGACAAAAGATTTAAATTAAAATTTCCCTGGTGGAAATTTTAAAATAGCTCATCCAATTGGGATATCTGAAGTCTTGCGCTAGTGTCGCAAACTCGTGAAACCAGGTACCAATTTTAAGCTGCATTTTAATTTGGGCCTAAAAACAATTTTAACATGGTTTTTACTAGTTTAAAACAATTAGTGAAAACAGAAAATAAAGATTCATCGGAAACTAAGTGTTGTATATGGAATTTTCATCGCAATCAGTGAAAAAACACATTTTCTGTTAAAACTGTTTTTGACAAAAAAAAAAATATTTTACTATATCGTACAAGTTTCAATACACTATAAGCTATAATGATCTTCAATTAATGTATATAGCAAAAAAATTTGATTCAAAATATGCAAAAAATATAAATAATAGACGATCAGAAATGAAATACGAATTGTAACCTGACTTTTAGTTTAGAATTTTTTAGATAATAAATATTTCATATATAAACTGATACAAATTTATTTTAAGTTCATTTTTATGTTAAGGTAAGTTAATTGAAGCTCATGATGTGTGGAAACATATCTAACATACTAAAATAATTGTTTTTTTGACAAAAACAGTTTTAGCATAAAACGTGTTTTTTCACTGTATACGATGAAAATTCAACCTTTAACACTTAGTTTCCGATGAATATTAATTATTTTCATTCACTAATCATTTTAAACTATGCAAAACAATATTAAAAAAACATCACGTGCGTCATAAACCACGACCCAAGACAGATTTATGTGTAAACATCTTCGGTAAACGTTAACTGAAATTGAAATCTTACATAAAGCAAATAATAACTCACGCACATGTAGGAGTATACAAATTTATGTTCTCTTATATGTAATGTCGTGCAAAAGTTTCTGGACATCTATTTTCCAATAGGTTGAACAAACACCCTAGTTTTAATAATAACAAACTGTAGATTTTCTCTCAATTATTGCATGAAAGGTAATAAAAGTACCCGTTTTATGGGCATGAATGAAAGCCAGTATGTGTTAATTTTATTAGAAGTTGTTTGAAAAAACGTCAAATGTTAATGTTTTCGGAAAATATCAACAAATTCGGAAATAACCATTTTTCCATTGTTTTGGGGCTAATTTTAAAGATAATTTTCTGCAAGTTTGTTAGAATACTGTTCTATTAGTTTGCTTTAATTCAGTTATGAAAACCTGACTTTATATGAATATTGATAAGTTCTTTAAATTAAGTTTAGGTTTTGATTGCATCGAAGGAAAAATTCTAGAAATATCTTATCAAGTCACTAAAATAATGCAGAAAATTATCTTTAAAACTAGTCCGAAGAGATTAAAAAATAATAATTGCTTTTTGATTTATTAAAATTTTTCGGAAGGATTAAAATTTGGATTTTTTTAAATGACTTCTAATAAAATTAATATATTTCTTTCAATTTGAGACCATTAGGCGTATAATTTTATCAAGTTTCGTGTAGTAATAATTGGAAGTAAATTTAAAGTTGAATATTTTTAAAACTAGAGTGCTTTTATAAAGTATTGAAAAAGATATGTATAGAAACTTTTGCTTTGAACACTTAAAAAATTTATTAATTCATTCTTGTAACGGGTCAGAAGAATCACTTTAAATACTTTTTATTGTGCCTGAGCTATATTCCAGGACTTCTTTATTATAAAAGACCTATGTCGGTCAGGGGTACCAAACGGACTAACAGTCCCGTACAAGGGAAGCAGTGGCAACGGGCCCCTGCTTCTAGGACTCGAAGAGTGGGGAGGATAGAAGATCCTTTGACATTCCTGTTACAATCCCCTTTTTAGATTAGGTTTAGTCTCTAAACCTTTTTGCTAGATTTTATTCTAACAATAGTAGTCTTAATTCTACGATCTACATCTTTTATCTCTGCAGTAGGTGCAGTAGGAGCGACAGTGTAATGCACTGTTGGTGTTGCGGTGACCTGAGTTTTTACGCAAAATATACTAATCTTTTTAGGAATACATTCACGAAGTCGGCCGAAGATTCCACATTTGTAACACATAAAAACTATGATTGCAGAAATTGCTGTATATCCTAAGTACTGCAGCCAACTGGTGGCCTGTTCAGTCCAGGTTCGTGTTCTTCTGTCTCTAGTGACCTTATCTATTGCATTTTCGATGTCGTCGACTGATTATTTTAAATTATTTAAATTCAGAGGCTTAATTTCTTGTGTCAATGGTATTAGCTTGTCTTTTATAGAATCTAATTGTTTGTCAGTATACGGTAATGATATATTTTTCCTATAGCTTATTTCTCTTATGAGTGTGCCGGTAGAACTTAATTTTAATATAATATTTAATCCGTTCAATATACATTTGAGCACCTCAGAGCAAAAGGAAGACTCCGCAGAGTCGTGAGGAAAAACGAGACAATTATCGTTGCGCTGTCTTGCTCTTCAGGCATTCTGCGTAAGAGTTTCTCTTTCTAAAGGTACTTGTCTCGTTTCTCCTCACGAATCTGAGGAGTCTTTCTTTTGCTCTGATGTGCTCATTTGTCTTTACTCACAATCTTCGTAGGGCCCTGGATTTTAATTTTTTCATGACCTGATTCGCACAATGCATCAACCTCTAGTGGTTCGTGGGGTATTAAAATGTATCCACTCATGAGTGGTATAAAAGCGATATTCATAATTTTAAAGGGGGAATATTTGCACTCATCCTTGATTGTTTTTACATTCATTCTTAATATGCTATTCTCGCAGCTATTAGGTTCTGACATTAAATATGTGGGTTGCGTTCGTTTACAAATTTTTATCTGACCATAATTTTTACATCGTTCTAATATTGTTTTATCGGTAGGTACGTATGTAGTGTGCCCCTGTCGCATCAATAGGTATTGGTAGTCAGGAATTATGGCAAGGAAAACTGAAACAATTTGTTTGGGAATAGGAATTAAGTGTTTAATTTCATAGCTTTCGGTTTCTGTGATAGGAATGTGGATGGAATAAACAAATCTATTCTTTGTGATAGCCACATTGACTGTCGAGACGTCGACGATATGCTGGAAGTTTGTCTGTTTTAAAGGGATGGTGTATTTGACGTTGAACTTTTCTTCGAATTCTTTCATCTCCATTATCAGGATTGCTGGTGTTAGGAGCTGAGGATGGACTATTCCGTTTTTTCCGTCATTTATCGCATCTATCAGTAAGTTGATGTCTTCACCCAATTCATCAACTATCATCATGCAAACCGTCATTTGGTTTGAGATGGCTATATTTTTAGTATTTCTGTTGGTTCCGTTAACTATTTGATTGATACGATTATTATTTTCTCGACTGTGTATTTCAAGTGTCTTGAAATCGGTAGAGGCTGAATTCAAGAATACTTTTATTATCTTAGTTTGATTAGAAATACTTTGTGACATGACTTTGTTGTCATTGAACAGTTTATCTAGCTCTTCGTTGATATATTTCATATCGTTTGCACTTAGAGTACCAAAAAGTGTTTTCGATACATCACCTATGAAGTTTAAAAACCCTCTTCTAGCTCGCGTTTTGCCTAGAAGTTGGTTTAAAAGATTTCTCTGATTGTTTAAACGCTGTATTCTTGATTTTATTAAGTTCAGTTCAAATGGTTCTAAACAGTCATCACATTGATGTGACACGGATGCGAAAATGTGTTGCAATGATTCATATCGCTCGTCTATTTCGTTGGTCTCTACTCCTAGTATCATATTCCAGCTGTCGTGATAGAGTTGAGCCTGCCCTAATTCTTCCGAGTAAATAGTTACCCCGGTTAGGTTAGTTGTGATGACCTCAGCCGAGATGATCTTCAATATCCATAATAAGATTAGGGCCATCATCAGAAACATCATTGATAATAGGGCATCAGTTGATTCGCATGTATTCTAGTTCGCTTGTCGTTAAACAGGATTGTGTAATTATTGTTCTCCTGTCTCTCTGTAATTACTGCTGGGCCTTTCCAGGAGGGAGAAAGTTTGTTCTCTGGATGGTTATTAATAAACTTGACCAGGTCCCCAGGCTCGAAGATACCTTGTGGTATAGAGATTTTTGAATCTTGTAACTTTTTGTATTTGATTTTTTGTATCTCTATTTTTTCCTTTGCCTTTTGGAGTTTGTGATCATGCCTTCTTTTCCATAGATTAAGTAATTCCTTGTACCTGACATTTGGCGTGGTGCTTAACATAGAGGGTAAATTTGCATCTCTACCAAAGGTCAGTTGAAAGGGTGAGTATCCGGTGCCTTCATGTTTCATAGTATTGTATGCCATACAAATTATTTTTAAATTTTGATCCCATTCAGTGCTATGATCCTCGATGCTGGTTTTCAGTAAATTTTTCATAGTCGAGTGGGCTCTTTCGAGTGCTTCATTGCTTTGTGGATGATAAACTGTAGTTTTTATATGCTTAATCCTGAATAGATTTTAAAAATTCTGTACCAATTCAGATACAAAGTTTTGTCCCTGATCTGTTAATATATTCTTTGGGGCTCCGAATAGATATATGTAGTGGTCGAATAACCCCTCTATAATGCTTTCGGATGCCGCGTTCTTAAGAGGTATCAAGACTAAGCACTTTGTGAGCATATCTTGGATGCTGAGAATATACTCGTTTCCTGAAAGTGTCAAGGGTAAAGGTCCGAAAATGTCCATGGTTATTTTATCGTTGGGGTTGACAGGCGTGTCTGGAATAATTGCTGGGCATTGTCTTTTAATTCTAACCGTTTTTTGTAGTTGACAAAAGGGACATCGTTTGATGTAGTGGATGATTTCTTGTTCCATATTTTTCCATTCTCCAAGAGTTCTAGCTCTTTCAATGGTTTTGTTCTCCCCAAAATGTTGTGCCGCAATAGATCCATGTGATTCCTTTATAATTTGCCCTTTTTTTTCTTGAGTGAGCTCTGTTCATGGCGTGTAGCATGTGTGAAATTGCTGGTCTTCATGCTTTTGGCTTAAGAAGTTGAGATAGTCCCGGATCTTCACCTTTTCTAAGGGGTAATTGTTGGGTCTATGAAGTGGTAACGTGTAATTGTTAGTTTAGAGGCCATTGCCTCTCGGTTTATTCTATCCAATACCTCCAGCCATTTAGCCAGAGATTTCCTCCAGCGTTAGGTTTAACATTTTCTCTGCTAGGCATTCTGTTTGTGATGTATTTTTTGTATTCTCTTAACAAATTTTCTCTCCCATCCGTTAATCCTTCTTCATCCGAGATAAGTTGATCTGCATCCATACGTCGTTTGAGACGGTCGTTAGAAGCATTAGCTATATCTGAGGCTGGTGACTTTTCTCTTTCCGTGGACGTTTCGGCTCCTACTACGTCTGTTTCATCCTGCGAATCAAATTCCGGTGGCGTATTCTGTAGGGGGTGGTCTTCTTGAATAGGAAATAGTCTGGATAGGCAGTCCGCAGCTTTATTCTCCTTTCCTTTTACGTGTTCAATGATGTATTGATATTCCGCCAAACGTGATCTCCATCGTATCAATCGTGAAGAGGCATCCTTTACATTGTGTAACCATATTAATGCTTGATGGTCCGTTTGGATTGTGAACTTCCTTTCCAATAGATATTGTCTTAATCTTTTGCAAGCCCAAACTATAGCTAAAAGTTCCTTTTTTGTTGTAGTGTAATTGATCTCGGCTTTTTTCAACGTTCTTGATATATAGCAACAAGGGTGGCCGTTCTGGGATAGTACTGCTCCTAATCCATAATTAGATCCGTCTGTTGTTAATGTGAATTTCTCCTTGAAATTCGGGAATCTCAAAACCGGTGCTGAACATAATAATCCTTTTATTTTATCAAAAGATTCTTGGCAATTTTTTGTCCAGTCAAAAGGTGTTTCCTTTTGGGTTAAAATTGTGAGCGGTTTACAAATTTGTGAGAAATTTTGTATGAACTTTCTATAGTACCCTGCGAGTCCCAAAAAACTCTGAACTTGGGTGACATTCTGTGGTGATTTGAAGTCACGCACCGCTTGTATTTTTGCAGGGTTCGGTTTCACACCGTCCATAGTTATAATATGTCCCAAGTATTCGAGTTCCGGACGTAGATACTCGCACTTATCGGGCTCTAGTTTTAACCCTGTTTTTCTTAGTCTTTCAAATAACTTTATTAAATTCTCATTATGCTCTTGCAAGGTTGACCCAAATACGACAATGTCATCGAGATAAACAAAACATTGCTTTCCTACTAATCCACTCAAGGCGTTGTCAATCATCCTTTGAAACGTTGCAGGCCCATTTTTGAGACCAAATGGTAATCTATTAACGAAAAAAAGGATATATAACCGAACTTTTTATGATCTGAAGTTTTACAAATGTCTAAAAGAAACGAATATTGACTGAATCAATTTTGAAATCAGGCAGGTCTTACAGTTCAAGTCGTCAAAGGAGGTATCAGATTTGTGTAAAATTTGATTCTGTAGATTGTTAGTCTTTTAGCACGATAACTTTCGAAATATTTGACAGATTGGATTGGCCTTTGGTACACTCTTTGAGTGTCATAAACTGTAGGTCAAGTTCGTTAGCCAGCCATTTTGAATAAAAATTCACAAAGTTAGAGTATTTTCAAAATTTTTGAGAACAATATTGTCATAACAACTTCTCGAATTTTCTTTAAAAATCGAACAATTGAATTTTGATCGCACAGAAAAAATGAAAAATTCCATTTTACGGTCAAACTATACAAGAAACGTAGAAAAATGATTGGACAAAAATTGTGCATTCGAAAAATATCTACAAATTTGTTATTATTCACTTTTTGATAGGACGCGTAGTTTTTGTTTTATTCGTAAAAGACAGCATTAAAAACAGAAAAATTACATTTTTAGATAAACGATACAAGCTACGAAAAAAATAAATCGACAAAATTTGTTCACCCAAAAAAGAGCTATAAATTTGTTATTATTCATTTTTTGATAGGATGCGTAGTTTTTGCTTTAATCATGAAAGATAACATTGACAATAAAAAATTATTTTGTGAAAAAGCGACACAAGGTATGAAAAAAATTAATAGAAAAAAGTTGCTCGCCCAAAGAGAGCTACAAAGTCATAAATAATTTTTTGATAGGACGCGTTGTTTTTGTTTTAATCGTAAAAATAGCATTAAAAATAAGAAATACATTTTTTTTTTAAACCCCCACAAGGCACGATAAAAAAATAAATAAAAAGACCAAAATTGTTCAATCAAAAAAGATCTACAAATTTTTATTTTTAACTTTTGTTATAAAAATACATTTGAAATTGAAAAAAAATAACTTTTTGGAAAAATGACCCAAGCTACATTAACATTTTATTTAATAAAATTTTTCGCCTAAATTATATCTACAAATTTTCTTAGAACCACTTTACGATACGATGCGTATTTTCGGTTCAAATCGTAAAAAATAACATTAAAAATAAACTAATTAAATTTATGGAATGACGACACAATTTGCAATAAAATGTATAATAACAAATTTTTTTTATAGTATGCGCACTTTTTTTATTATAAAAGCAAGACAACGAGAATGTGTCTGTTTCAATACTAAAGCATATTATGAATTAGCGATCCCAGGCCGAGGTACAGAAATAAATGTAATATACATTTGATATGATAGTGTTGCATAATGTAGACAAGTTCGCATTTTGGACAAAATCGATTGCAAAGCACGAGATACGTGATGAGAATATGTTCGTTAAAGCCGAAGAAGCTTCAACAAAACAGAATTCACAATCACTAAATTACAGTTGTCGATGCTTTGACCTTTAATTTTAAGAGGTCTGTGCACAAATGTGGGGGAAGTACAACGACCGAACGCGCAGCACGAGAGCCAAATGTCGCGCGCCCCGGGCGCGCTCAAACTTGCGAGCGAAGAGAATGTGCTCGCGCAGCGGGCAGATTTTCTTTCAAAGTTACGAGTAATCGAATGTGTTCATTTTCAGGAGAACCCCACCTTTTTATTTTTTTGCTTAGTTTCAATCAAATCAATCTCATTTTGGTAATTTGGAAGTTTTTCCATTTTTCTGGCGGTCTTTCCAAGAGGACGATAAAACTCACCAGAATCTGACAAGAAAGCTTAAATACTAAAATTAGATCTAAATTTATAGAGCTTTAAACAACGAATTTGTATTTTTTGAAGACAAAAAAACTTTCAAAATTGAAATACTCATAACTTAGGAGTCATTTTTTTTCTCAAATCAGAGAAATAAACGTCACCTAATTTCCTCTAAAAACAACACATTTTATTGCTAACAGATTATACGAATTTAATTGTACCTATCTGCTAGATTTGCAATAGATAGAATACGTATAAATTTTACGTCCTCACACTCGGATAATTTTTGAAGCAAATAATACCCAACTCAGCACAGTGAGCCTCAACAAATGTCAACCTAAAATTCCTCACACTCGCTCGTTTTCTGTAGAATTTGATTTCTGGATGATGTGCATGTATTTCAAGAAAAAATTTGAATCATCCCTCGGGTCCTGTTTTCAAAAACCTCCATTTTGTAATATTACATTTTTTTCGAATTTGGAAATAATTTTGTAAAATGATGCCCTGTTGTTCTATCGAGGTATACCTGTTACATTCTATAGAAAACGGGCGAGTGCAAGGATTTTTAGGTTGAAATTGGTTGAAGCTCACCGTGTCAGGCGACGAAATCTACTTCTTCAAAAGTTAGACGTCGGTGCCTATGCTTTATGTTTTAATACCCTCTAAGTATACTTATTTATACCTATCTCTCTCTTTTAATATAATAAGGAAACCGACGGCATCGATGAAAGTGACCTCGTAATGGAGTATTTAAACAAAATTAGTAATTTGGAGCTCGAGAACAAATCTTTGAAAACCCTGATTCTTAAATTGAAACATAAAAATGTAAGATGCTTAAAACAAGTGTAATTTTATGTTTCTAGATACGATTGTAGTATGTACTTGTAGACAACTGTTTTTTTTTCTTAATAGAACGATGATGATAATGATGATGGAAACATCTTCAACGAGGAAACAGATGCTCTTTTGCGAGATTATCGACGACAAATAATTCAGTTAGAAATGGAGAATAGGTCCTTGAAGAGATCAAATATACGTATGCAGGATAAGGTCGTAAATTGTTTCGAGACAGTATACTGTAAGTTTTTGGATAAAGTACTGCATTTTATACAGCATTTTTTATTTATTTCAAAATAATGTATTTTTAACGTTTTAACTTGAATTTATTGCAGCAAGTATCAAAAGAGTTGGTGCCACAGCTTAACAGGAGCTGGAGAAACAATTAATATCCGGAGAACAGCTTGAAATTGGAGAGGTGAATCCTGCAAAAAATGAAGTATGTCAATTCATCTATTTTTCAACCCTGTCTCTAATACAATTTTTGATACAATGTAATAAAATGATTCTTAATTACAGATTCATGCAGGCTACGGGGTATGGATTGATCGAGACACATACGATTCTATTCGCTTCCAACCGAAGATCAATGCGCAGAAATTTATAAAAGGTATCGCCACAGCAATATTTTCGAATGAAGTCCTCAACAGCAGCACTGTGAAAGGCTCAAAAAATGGGAAACCTGAACTTCCTCTAGCAGGTCTCAAAGCTCTAGCTGGTGATTATTATTTTACAGAATATATTTCCCAATGATTGTTATTTTTCACATTGTTCAAATATGCCTTTGAACATTGTAGCATTGTTCTACTCTTAGATCCTTAATCTTTAACAAGTATTCAATTTTTTTATTCATTGAGCTAGATTGATTCTAAATTTAACTATATCGCTAAATCTTAGTTATAGAGACATGTCTATAGCCGTTGATTTTTCGACCGATTTAATTTTCTCCGTTCAGGAAATTGGTCCCAAATATATAGATACATCGACACCAATCCTGATAGAGCCTTAAATCTGAAATAAAATATTTTGTTAGCGACCACGATTAAGATTTCAACTCTAAGTAAATTGACTTTGTGAAAAGAAAAGGATGTGGGATCACAAAAGCGAAAGGGATTCCTGAAACTTTCTCTCTGATTTGATTTAATATTTTATCAACCGTTTGGATTTTCAATAATCATTTTCGCAAACCTTACTGAATTTGATTTCATTTAGCGTCATGAATGTCCAGGATTGTTTCAGTGTTTTCCTTTTTTTTTAATTTTAATTCGCCAGTTATGAATTGTGTGCTATTTAGGGTTGTGATGTTAGAAAACTCATTGTATAAGTACCCATATTTAAACGGGTTAAAAATGCAATTGATTTCCCATTTTCACAAATCTTAATTACACTTAACTTATTCAGTCAGCATTATTCATGAGACACATATAGAAGACTTTTGAGTTCCCATATTGAAATGGGTTAAGGAAAAGTCATTTTCTATTAATTTGTCATAAATTATCTGGTCTTCATTTATCTAGATTCCACTAATGAAGATTAATAACGTTAATATTATGCTAGCGTTGCAAGGGATTGATGATTAAGTCCCCATACTTGAAACGGGTTAAAAAAGAATCAAATTCCTTTCGGCCTGCATAATTTATGTTCTTAAATTTCATTAATATTATTTCTTTTTATATAAATTCCTAACCATTAACTTGTTGATCCTTTACTTTAAGCACTTGAATCCTCCTGGACGATTCCTAAAACATTAAGTTTCGAATAAGTTTTGCACGGAGATTTCGACCTGTCACGAATTTGGAGCTGGTTTTAAAGCGCAAGGAGCCCGTCCTGGCGAAAGAACCTGCCGTTATCGGTACCAAATGCAGAGTGATCTTCTTCGATCCGTCCTCGTATTGAGTGGGTCTCTCCATTCATTAGACCCATTCATCCCCTCTTTTTCATTGATGAATGTGCACGCAATCATCAAGTTTTCTTCAATTCGCACTCGTTTCACGTAATAGCTACATTCTTAATATCTATATGCATCACCCTTTCGTTTAGGAGTTTCGGAGAGGTCATTCAGTAGCGTAATAATATTTTTCTCTCAATGTGAATCGATTTTATTACTTTTAAATTCTAAAATATTCTGAACTGCTTCAACATATTGCATGCACTGCCGGCATAATTAGAAATACACCGCCCCCAGGCATTTCTTTTTTAGGTGCCCACCCCCCTTTTCTTCAAACCTTTTCATATATTTTTTATTTAATCTCCTAAAATTATTATGTAATAAAAAATTTTGTATTCAGCATTACTTGTTTATTTGATAAGTAGTTATTAAGTTTCCTTCAATTATGTTAACAGCCATGAGATGCTTTTCTTAAAAAGTTGTACTCACGAGACCTTGTATACATTGTTGTCGAAAATCTGATCGGTTGCGACATTGCCTGAATATGAATTTTAGTGTATGTTTTCAGTTTTTTGTTTATCTATCAACAAAGATTACGAATTTTCTGCACCATCAATTTGGTAAATGAAAATTTTCGAATAAGTAATTTCATTTCATGATAAAATTTATTTCTTAATGTTTCTAAACATTTTTGATAAAAGAGAAACGTTTTAATTGTATATATGATTTTTCAATATTAGGAACACAATTCTGTTCTTAACATTCTTTAAGTTTTTGAGATATCAAAATATTATTTTAAAAGATACTTAGAAGTGTTAGAAGTTTTTAAAAGATTCGAAAATAATTTCAATCTGGAGAAGAGTTCTAAAACTTTCAAATAAAATGTATATTTTTGAAGAATTGGAAAAAAATAAGAAGCTTTTGAAAAATTTGGAAAGGTTTCAAGCGGATAAAAATTTTTCTTAAGATGCCTGGGAAAACTTCAAATTATCTTTTATTAAAAAAAAACATTCCAAAGGATTCCTACAAATGCAAACACAATATATAAGAAAAATTTTAGAATTCATATTTTTTGTTTGAAAATTCAACTATTTGTTAGAAAATTAACTTTTTTGTTGAAATTTTGATTTGAAATCTGAAATATTTAAAAATGTTTTTGAGTTTTCTCAATAATCTTAGGCAAATTATACTTAAATGACCTTAAAATAAATTAACAAAATAAACTTGAAAAATAATTTGTTTTTTGAATTTTTGATCCAAAATTGGTCAAGAATTGTCTTCTGCAAGTTATTTTGAAATTCATTTTTTGATTACGCCCCATTTCAGGGCGCCCCCTAAGGCCTGATGACCCTAGGCATTTGCCTACATTTGCCTAATGGATAAACCGGCACTGATTGTATGCCTATACTTTTTTCAGACTTCTCTAAGTGTCGGATGATCAATATTAAAAAAATGGACGTGTCTCAAGTACACAAAGAACTACATAAGATTACGAGTTACCTAAACCACAAAATTGCAAATCTAAATCCAGACTTGACTGAAAAAAGAAAAAGATGTACGAGAAAAGACAAAGATAAATCGCACAAAAAGCCCAAGAAGGGTAAAAATTCTCAAGAATTTATTCAGGAAAGTGACTCCAATGATGACACAAATGGCACGAATAATACGAATGCTATGGAAGATCAAGAAGTCGATTTAGATAACTTGGATCCTCTTGAAACTAGAGAATATCAAGATGGGGAGGACAAAGAAGATGAGGTGAATGATTCTGAAAGTATGGAAGAAGAAGAGGCTGAGACAGATGACGTTGACCCTCTCGATGCTAGAAAAGATGAAGATGTTGATGAGGAAGGAGATGAGGACACAAAAGATGAAAACGGTGAGCTCACTGAGGATCCTATGGAAACTAACATCGATGAAGAGGAAATAAGGCCAACGTTTTTTAAAGTAATGTTACATGTTCAAACAGAATAGAAATAATAAATTCTATGAAAATGAATTTAAAAAAAAAGTTTAGTTATCAATATTTTTTCACATTCTCAACCTAAATTCCAAAGTATTAGTTATTGTATAAAATTTCACTTCATTGGGTTTCATCAAATCTCGACGATTGGAGCCTCGCTAAGTCAGAAAAAGTGATTTGTACGATGGTGTTTGTCTATGTCTGTCTGTCACATTGTCCTCGTTTTCGTCATGTATGAGCACGATAGCGATACCAGGCTGAAAACACCAGTTCTCGTAAGATCACTGAAGTTAAGCAGTGTGGGGCGCGGTTAGTACTTGGATGGGTGGCCGTTCAGGAATACTGCTTGCTGTTGGCCCGTCGTGGGTGTGGTGGGCCCACCTTGGTAGTAAATATCCACCTAGAAACACTACCCGAATCGGGTAGTGAGGCAATGAACTTTCGAGTTCGAACTGCTAATCAATTTTTTTTTTATGAGCACGATAACTTTCAAAAGAAATATGTATAGTTGCTTTTCGGTTTGGCACACTTCTTTAAAGCCTAAAAAGAAAGAGCGACTTCGTTAACCAATCATTATTGACGAACGGTGAGGATTTTGTCTAGATTAGCCGCATTCCTCAAACCGCACAAATATCGATTTTTACCGGATGAGATCCAGATTAACCGCATTTTTCAGACCAAAAAAATTTCGGAGTTAACCGGATTAAATCAGGATTATTCGTATCCCTTAGACCGTGCAAATTTCGGGCTTAACCGGATGACATCCGGATTAGCCGCGTTTTTCAGGCCGCACAAGTTTCGGACTTAATCGGATGATACCCGGATTAATCGTATCCCTTAGACAGTACAAATTTCAGATTTATCCGGATGAGCTCAGGATTAACCGCATTCCACAAAACGCCCAAATTTCGTACTTAACCGGATGAAATCCGGTTTATTCATATCCCTTAGTCCGTACAAATTTCAGATTTATACAGATGAAATTCGGATGAACCGCATTCCTCAGACCGCATAAATTTCGGACTTAAGCGGATGATATCCGGATAATTCGTAGCCCGCCGACCAGACAAATTTCAAATATATCCGGATGAGATCCGCATTGACTGCATTCCTCAGACCGCACAAATTTCGGAGTTAGCCGAATGAAATCCGGATTATTCGTATCACTTAGACCGTACAAATGATGGACATAACCGGATGAGATCCGGATTAGCCGCATTTCTCAGACCGCACAAGTTTCGGACTTAATCGGATGATATCCGGATTAATCGTATCCCTTAGACCGTACAAATTTCAGATGTATCCGGATGAGATCCGGATTGACTGCAATCCTCAGACCGCACAAATTTCGGACTTAACCGGATGAGGTCCGGATTAATCGTGTCCGTCAGACCGTGCAAAATACGGACATCGGCGGATACAATCCGGATTGATCCAGTCCGTCAAACCGTAAAAAACAGACATGTCCAGATAAAATCGGGATTGGTCTAATCCGTCTTACCGTATAAAAGACGGACATAACCAGATATAATCAGGATTAATTGATTCCGTCAGACCACATAAAAAACGGACATGACCGGATACAATCCGGATGGCCGAATCCGTCAGACCGTACAACTTTCAGATTCTACCAGACAATTTTCGAATTTATTATTTTTTTCGTGCTACTCCATCCGGACAATTTTCAAACATGACCGGATAGAATCCGGATGAAAAAAACCGGATGACGTCCCGGACAATACCGGACAAATTTCAGAATCCGGAAATTGTCGGAAATTTTTAGCAGGGTTGATCCTTCGGTAGGTCCCTTTTCAAGATGTCCAGTTACGTTAACCTCGTAATTGATCCTGGGTAATTTCTTCTTGGTATTCAAAAAATTTTGGTCAATAGGATTGATTTATCCTTTGAAATTTTGGCCTGATGGTAGCGAAGGAATGAGTTCTGCCACAGACTTTCGTTATCCACCCTGATCCTTATTTGACAGATGAAAACCGTGGCAGTCAAAAAAACTCTGCCAGGATCCTTCAGTTCCAATATAATTATTAATTGTAGCCGAACTGGTTTTAAGTCCTGTATTTTATTTTGGAAATTTTAGAGCCATATTAAGGAGCTGCTCGATCCACTCCTTATCGACTCCAGATTATCCAAAATTGTCTGCTCTTGTATTCCTTTTTATTTCTTTAAAAATCGGTTGATTCTGGCCAAAATCCTCTCAAGATGATGACTAAAAGGCTTCCTTAAATTGAAAATTCAATCCAAAACACCAAGATAGTTACAATTCTGCGACGAAAGTCCTAAAGCCGGATCCAGATTATCATTTTTCATTATTCACAACAATTTGTGCACTAACTTTGTTTCTTTATTTCGCTTTAGAGGCGTGACCTTTTAACATCATCATTCAACACTTTAACACTTCGAAACAATTTTTTTTTTAATCAGACACTGTTAAAATTTAAATTTTTACTCAAAAGTTTGAATTCAAAATTCCAAATTTCAGGTTCAGCTATCCCACCGCTGTCACCAAAAATATGTTACGTCCTGGGCCTGTCCTGGCCCTGTGCTGTAGAATTGTTGAATTCCTTAGACGCCGCTAAATTTTAATTAATTTTGATTAATTCATTTTTAAAATAAAATTTGAGAAAATGTCTTATGACCATTTTATAGAGAAAGAAATACGAAGAGCACTTACCTCCACTATTACGGTGAATAATTTTTTAAGGCTGTTGGAACGGCGTGCACAAAAATTGCGAAATCTATAAGTTACTCAAAACATACCAACGTTCAAGGATGTTGCGGTTTTGTGGTTTCAAAAATGCACTTTGAAATTTTTCTAGACCCCGAAAGGGGCTTCGCGGTAGCGTTAATTGGGGTAAGTCTCTTGTTTTTCCAAAAAAAAATCCGGTAACTGCTAAAAAATGAGAGTAAAGTGGTGTAGCAACGACGTGAAGTGCGCATGAAGCCGACTGAATTCCTTAGACGCCGCTAAATTTGAATTAATTTAGAATTCATTTTTAAAATAATCATTTCCTGAAACTTGGAAAACTAGGCACTTTACTCAAAAATCGAAACACTTATTTTCAATAAAATAATCGAATTTCATTTATTCAATTAATATGTTTTCAATAATTTAGGTCACGCACTCTCACAAGTCAAAAGAAATTATTCAGTATAGTATATTGATTTCACAGTTTTATTTTTAAACGTTCGAAAGAAGTTATTTATTCACAAAGACTTTTGCAAAAAACAGTGACCGATCCGACGATAAACTCAGGCTTGAGTTCAGAATGAATCTGCTCACGGCTTCATTTTTAACCCCTTTTATAGACTTCCTACTCCTACTGGAAAAAGTGGGGCTGTGATCTCTTAGTCATGGGTTTTCACCATCATAAACACGTCAAAATTTGTCTAGAATATTCTTCCCCTTTTCAAGGTCATTAAAATTCATTGCCCTAAACACATTGGAATTCATCTAGAATATTCTTCCCCTTTTAAAGTAACACCTACGCAGAAAATAATCCTACCTTATAGTTAGATCATCCTCTATTTTCAGGACGCCCACGCAAAACTGACGCCAGTAATTAAATCCCATATTTCTTTAGTTTTTCTCTAAATTCGTTATTTCGGCTTTTATTTGCTCTCAAATGTATTCGATAGTTATATTGGATATTAGCCTCTTGCAAAACCTTTCATAAATCATCCTATTCCCTCGCTAAGGCGCAAGCTACCCTCGCTTATTCTTCCCACGCTTCTTTCGGGTATGTTAATTTATTGTCTTGTTTTCGTCCTAAAATTTCTAATGAGTGACTTTTCAAACGTTCTAGAAAATTCAAAGATTTAATTTAAATTTAAAATCTACCCAATATTCAAATTTTCCGCTCATTTTTGGTTCTTTTTCATGACAATGTAGGTTCCTATCATTCCTACATAGTTGTTGTCAACTTCTTGCCATAGACTACGGAAATATCCAAAAACAAAAATCGCATTCCGCCACATACGAAAATGCACTGTCGGTAAAAGTCGCATCTGTGTTGGCGGGAAGTTTAAATTAGAATGAAAAATGCAATTTGTGATTTTCTGTTTTTTTAAATTGTTTATTGACAAGTCCGAATGATTGGAGAATGCAACAGCATCACTGCAATTTGAATGAAAAATAAATTTCTTCATAGAATAATAAACTTGGTCTCGGAATAGGAAAAGTGTGGCAATTGATAAAAGGATGCCGCTGTGAACTCGCTGATAATAATCGATAATAATTTTGAAATTGAACAAAAAATTATTTATTGAATTATTTACATATCTTGTTGTGTTATAACGTGCAAAAAACATATGGAGATGGCGCATTACGTAGAATCGTATAAATAAGGTGTAAGTATTGTACACCATATTCTCGCTTTATAGAACACTAATATTACTCACATTCCCAGAATCTAAAACGCCCTCACAAAAATGTGCTATTACTAGAGAGAAAATTATTATTTGAATATCTTGCAGGAGTAATGTAAATTTCTCATTGAAAATAACAAAATCTGCAAACCTTTGCAGACATTTTAAAATAATCGCCCTTATTCGCATAGACTCATTATTCTTAGATATCGAGATGGTGTACTCGGAGGGATTCAATTTACAAATTAATTAAAATAGAAATTATTCTATACAGCAGACTTCGAATTTAGTAACCATTTTTAGCAGGAAAAACTTGCAGAAAATAAGAAAATATCTACATTATCGGCGCTTACTTTTTACGTGTTTGCACTTGGAAAAAAATTACTTTTCATACATTTATTATATAGAATAGGGTGTACAATACTTACCTTACTTATACGATTCTACGTAATGCGCCATCTGCATATGTTTTTTGCACGTTATAACACAACAAGATATGTAAATAATTCAATAAATAATTTTTTTTTAATTGCACGTATTCAGTATAAAAGTTTCGGTATAAATAACTTGAAAGGGTAAGATACATCAAAACTGAAGCGATACGTTAGAGAGGTTTAAAATGACTGACCGACAAGTAGACGGACCGACGGACCTCCGGGTAAGATATTAGTCACTTAGTCACGTACCATTGCTGCATGGCAACGAGACGGTCACCAGACACCATCAGTTCTAAATTCACAAAAAGCGGTGCTTATATGTGTCGAAATACTCCAACACCCCTCCTCAACAATATTTGTGGTTTTATTGATGAGATAACCCACACATCTGGAGCACAGATCTGAGCTTGGTTCCATTTAGCGGCTTTGTCAATAAATGTTCAGGCATTTGATTCGTTGGACAGTACTTGTATTCCATGATCCCTTGGTCCTTTAAATTCTTGACGTAATGGTACTTGGTATCTACATACATGTTTCGTACGATGACTGAATTTCTTATTGTAGATTAATTTTAAGCAACTTTGATTGTCCTCATATACAACTGTTGGTCCTTGTTTTTGTTGCATATCTTCCAATAGTCGTCGAATCCAAACTCCTTCTTGGCACGCCTCCGGCACGTATTCTGCTTCGGTTGACGATAAAGCAACACAAGTTTGCTTCCTGCATGCCCAACTTATAGATGCTCCGTAAAGTTGAAATAAATAACCGCTATTTGATTTTCTGACAGATTTATCTTCTGCCCAATTCGCGTCCGCAAATCTAATTAGTCTTTTAACATCATCCTGTCCTCCAAGCTTTAGTTTCACATCTTTGGTTGCTTTCAGATAACGAGCGATTCTTTTCGCCTCCGTCCAATCAGTCATTGCCGGGTCCTTGTTATGCTAACTCCGAATGGTAACACTAGCTGCGATATCGGGTGGAATGTTGACAGCCACGTACAGTAATGTCCCGATTAGCATTTGATATTTATCGCTGTTTTCCATAGAAGTTTCGGCTTTTCTTGACTTCATGTATCCTGGATCTAATTAAATGTTGCAATGTTTTGCATCTTGTAGCCCAACGCTGTTTAAAATCTTTTCTATTTTTTTGGCTGAGAGATACAATAATAACTCCCCTCCTTTTTCACTTGAATCCCTAAGTAGTGCTGTAATATTCCGAGACTCTTCAAGTGAAAATGCTTTTCCAGAAAACCGGCAACCTGCTCTATTTTCTTTATGTCCCTTCGGGCAATTAAAAAATCATCAAGGTAAATAATAAGAAAAATTATACCTTCTTTATTGCGCTTACTGTACAAGCAGGGATCTGCTTGGCTTTTCTGAAAATTATAATTTTGTAAAATTTGATCTAGTTGATCATTCCATACCTTTGCAGCTTGCTTGAGCCCGTAAGTACTTTTCTTCAATTTGCAGACCGTATTTTCTTTTCCTGGAATCGCGTATCCCTCCGGCTGCTTCATGAATATATTCTACTTTAATCTTCCATTGAGAAAGGCGGTCTTGGCATCGTAATGTTTGACAATCATTTTTTCTTAACCAGCAATTGTCAGTAGAGTCCTAAATGTAGTTTGCCGAACAACAGATGCGAAAACCTCATCATAGTCAGTACCGTACTTTTGGGGAAAACCGCGAGCGACAAGTCTTGCTTTATACCTGTCCACACCTCCATCAGTATTCCGTTTGAGTTTAAAAACCCACTTACAGGTGATAGTGTTTTTATCCTTTGGTGCCGGCACAATTTCCCAGGTATCGTTGCTCAGTAAGGAAGATATTTCTTCGTCCATAGCCTTTTTCCAGATATCCTTATCAGCACCGTTTAGAGCTTGTTTTCTGCTTCTAGGTTCTCCTTCTGCACTAGTCGCTACTTTCAAGGTTGCCATATATCTATCTGGTGGCACACCTTTATTTGATCTTTCAGAGCTTCGACACTCCAATTGTTCCAAATGATTTTGAAGATTCTGCTGCTCTTGATCCTGCTGCTCCTCGTCCTGTTGATCCTGGTTCTCGTTACCCAAACTTGATTCTGCATCTTCATATTCAAAATTAGAATCTGAAATTGATTCTTCGTCAGAGGATTTCACTTCAATTTCAACTTCATTTTTGAAATCTCTTATTGGCTGAGAAAATAAATCCTGATAGACTTTTACTCAGAGCTGGGCAGTATTTCACAAAAATTGTATTTGAGGTATCTGAAATACAAACTACATTCAGACAAAATACATTCGAAATACATCACGGGGAATATACAATTAGCTGATGTAGTTCAAATACAGCAACAAAATACATGCGAGTATTTTGAAATATTATTTGAAATACATGTAAGAATTGTATTTTTTAGTTGAGGTATTTCATGTATTTTCTTGAAAATACTTTCTAATATCAGCATATAAAAATTATATTACAAATCCCTAGAGTATATAATAAGTATACAAATTTTATGAATAAAGAGAGGAGAGAGTAGGGAGAAAGAGAGAGGGGAGAATGATGATGATGATGATGAGAGGAAGGTAAGTGTACTTTAAGCTCCGAAGTAGAGCCATGTAATGGACAGGGCAGCGCAGTAGAGTAATGCATTGTGCAGCGCTACGCAGTAGAGACATGTACTGAGCAGTGATGCGCAGTATAGACATGTACTGAGCAGCGCTGCACTATATATATATATATATATATATATATATATATATAATTTGAAAAAAAAGTTAAATAACCACCGCAGGGTCCCACTAAGAGCAACTGCCATCCGAAAAAATGTCAATAGCCCCCAGTAGCACCGCGGTAAATCACACCTATGGCCACGTCTCACAACCGTGAGATGGGTGGTCATAGGCAACGACAAAATCACAACGACAGGCCGGCGAAACCCTCGTGTGTCTTGAGGACACGAAGCGACCTAAAGATGACAGCTTTCTGCATCCATCTCGCAAGTGCCTTGGCATATTTTTGGCACGCGGGTATTGCTTTAAGGTTACGAACCAGTGATAGTTTCGTACCTCCGAGAGCACGTATCACAAGGACAATTACTTGTACCGAATATTTTGGGTACAGTCGTTGTAGCTCTCTTTTAAGGTCTTGATACCTCTCCTCTTTTTCTTTCTCCTTTGCAGTGAGGTTGTATTCGGACGGAGCCAAGAATTCGATCACGAATATAGTTCGTTTCTCGAAGTCTTGGAGAACAATGTCAGGCCTCGAGTGCGCAACGGAGACTGCTGCCCGAAAATCGTAGTTCCAGAAAATTTGGCACTTCTCGTTTCGGACAATCGACTCTATCTCTTTTGGAGCGTTCGGCAGGGCAGGGTCGCGGCCAACACCGTAAGAGCGACAAAGATGGTAATAAAGCACTCTTAGGGCCGCATTATGTCTATAGATATACGTCGTTCCCACGTGGGTCGGACACCCTGATAGTATGTGTTCTAGGTACTCAGCGTGTGCATGACACGCTCTGCACCTATCAATGGGAACTTCTTGACATAAAATGCGCTCACGGTATGCTAAGGTGGAAAAGACACCGTCCTGGCATGCGAAAATAAAACCCTCTGTACCTGAATTACGCCCTGATGATTTGAGGAAAGCAAAAGTTTGCTCCTTCGACAAGGACTGTTTTTCTACATTTCTTTGAAAGTTTCCGTGCATTTTCTTGTCGAGTAGCTCTTGGTGAAAATTTGCAACCTCTGCTTTCTTCACTTTGGTTTTTAGAAGTGAAGCATCTAGATGAAGTAATGCACTTTCCTCACTTCTGATGTTAAAATTCAGGCCAAGGGTCTCGGCCGCTTGCTCCGCGCTTTGTAAAGGAACGCTCCTTCGCCAATCATCTCGTGGTTCCTGACCATCTTTAGGAGAGGATCTCTGCCATTCGCAACGATGTAAGCTGTACTTAGAACAATCCGGTTATGAAGACACTGGAGATTCAGAAGTCCGCGTCCACCTTGACGGCGTGAAATATATAATCGCGGAACTGACGAATTGATATGCAAGCTTTTTATGCATATGCATGACCTTACGTGTAATGACATCAAGGGCCTTAAGCTCGTTCTTCGTCCATTGAACTACCCTAAACGAGTATAGAGTAGAACCGGGACGGCAAGCATGTTAGTCGCAGATACTCTGTTCAACGCCGACAGATTGGAAGACCAAATCTGTCGAAGAAGATGCTTGTATCTGCTTCGGAGAGACTCCTTCACTGATGTTACGTCCTGAATGCGGTTTTGAGGCACGCCCAGGTATGTATAGGTCTCTCCAGTATTAAGATGTCTGATAACACTTATATCCACAAGCTCAGGGTCCTTGGGAACGCCAGTAATCTTTCCTTTCTTCAGATAAATTTTGGCACACTTGTCCAAGCCAAAGTCCATCCCAATCTCTCCTGTGTATTTCTTGACAATATTTATAGCAGTTTGAAGTTTGCTTCTACCAGAGGCATAGATCTTCAGGTCATCCATATAAAATACATGAGTGACCTTATGCTCGCGCTGATTAGTGTTGCCACAGAAGTATCCAGGAGAATTTCGTAGTGCGAGAGATAGAGGCAAAAGTGTGATGCAAAAAAGTAAAGGGCTCATGGTATCACCTTGAAAGACGCCTCTCTGGAAGGTGACGTTGTTCGTTGTCACACGATAATTTCTAGATGAGATAGTAAATCTAGTTTTCCAAAGAGGCATCAATCTCTCTATGCATCTCACTATGTGTGGATGTACCTTCAAGCTTTCCAACAGACAGATGATAAGTCTATGAGAGGTTGAATCGAAAGCTTTCCGGTAGTCAATCCAGGCCATTGACAGGACGCGCTGATGGGCTGCAGCGTCTTTACAGACACACCTGTCAATCAGCAGATTCTCTCGACAGCCTGCTACACCTTTTTTTCGAGCCACGTTGTTCGTACATCTCTCGCCATACAGGCTCAATTCGTCGAACAATTCTGTTGTTGAGGACAGCTGTAAAGATCTTATACAGCGTGTTCAAACAAGTTATTGGCCTGTAATTCTCTGGGTTGGACAAGTTGCCTTTTTTTGGAAGGAGTATAGTGTGTCCTAACACCAGCCACTGCGGAATGGGCGTCTCCGACTTTAAATATGAGGTGAATATGCGGGCCAAATGTTGGTGTGTAAAAGTAAACTTCTTCCACCAAAAGTTGTTGATACAATCTGGTCCAGCAGCGAAAAAGTTCTTCGTGCCTCTAAGTGCTTTTTTCACCTTTTCGGCAGTGATTGATGGACATTCATCCTCAGATTTTATGAGGTTGTCGCAAAACTCCTTGAAGCGGATGATATTTTCAGTATCTTCTTTCAACTCTAGTGTTTTCGGGATCTTGTACACCTCTCTCCAAAAAGTCTCTACCTCCTTAGGCTTGGGTGGATTTTTACAGAAACAGGTAGATCGCTGAAGAGGCGCGATGGGTCAGCGAGAAACTGTTGATTCTCCCTGACCCATCTCTCCCTCTTCTCTATTCTCCTCCTTGCGTCAGATAACAGCCGTATTTTGTCAACAATATGCTGCTTGATTGTCAGTAGCTTTGACTTGTTTAGTGTGTGATTCAAGATCCTTAGTTCTTGGGCGAACTTTCGAACCTTTTCCGTAAACGGTCTACCAGATGTTATGTAGTCAATCACACATTGAACACGGGACGCATTCTGTCTTGCCCATCCAATCTTCTTGTTCAGTTGATGCAAGCGTCTTTTGGTCTTTTGATCTATCGTTGGTTTCAGCCTTCGATTTGAATCAGCTAAAGTTCTCGCAGCACCATAAACTGAGCAATTGATGGTCCAGAGGTCGGACTCTTGCGAGATATCTCCACGAAGGAAGGCATCCATTTCAGCCAGATCTTGGGGCTTAGGAGGAACTTGCATGTTAATGTTCCTTCTAGTAATGAAATTGCGATCATCTCTCAGAAGGTGCCTGCTTTCTGCGGTTGGTCTCAATGTCGCTTCCTCATCTTTCTCTGCAGCTTCATAAAGCAGCGGGTGGGGAAGCGCTCCGCGTACATATCCATTTTTCCGGAGGTAGTCGGTTTGATTTCGCAAAAACTGATGCGAAACGTCCTGAAGCTCTGGGTGTTTCTGGCACCACAGAGTGTGCATACGCGCCATAAAGCCTCCGCGAACAGGGATAATGCTGGCATCGTAGCAGTCTAGCACGTCATCCCTGAGTCGATCCGTCCACTCAATGTGGGCGCTTCGCCGGTTCGTCGTCGTGTTTCCATCTAAATTATTTTCAGCACCCCGAACTCTAGGCTGATCGGCATTGTTTGCCGACCCATTGTCGGGTGCTCTGCGCGTTCGATTGTCTTGAACCGCATCTACAACATTTTGGTGTTTTGGTGGTTTCATTGTTGTTCCCACGAGCAGCTAGGAAAAGGGTTAGTCCGTCCTTGTAGAGCCCCGCGTGCAAGGATAAGGCTGCATACTCTGAGAGGTCGCCCGGTATCCCAGAGTCACCGTTTGAGACACCTAACCCAGGTGCTATTCAGCTTTCGGCACGGTTGTTACGCCTCCGCTTAGGAGTTATTCCTTCGGGACCATCCCTGGACAATTGTCCGCGACTGCTTATTAATTATTGTAACACATTAGATTTTATTTTATATTATAACACACACATTATTTTATTATTATAACACATTAGAGACATGTGGTATGTAGTTCTGCACAGTATATGATGTAATGTTTAGTGATGTGTTGTATAGTCATGTAATGTACAGTGCTGCGCAGTAGAGCCCTGAAAAGAGTGGCGCTGCGCAGTAGAGCCATATAATGGTTAGGTCTACACATTAAAGTCTTGTCATGTACGTGGATGTACAGTAGAGTCATGTAATGTGCAGGGATGCACAGCAGAGTCATGTAATGAACAGGCTGCGCAGTGGAGTCATGTGATGTGCAGTGCTGCGAAGTAGACACCTGCAATGTACAGAGGAGTGCAGTATAGTCAGGCATTGTGCAGAGCTGCGCAGTAAAGCCCTATAATGTTTGGATTTTGCATTAGACCAATATACTGCTTAGATATGCGCAGTAGAGTCTTGTAATGTACAGGTCTGCGCAGCAGAGTCTTAAGATATGCATGGCTGCGCAACAGAGTCCTTTGATGTGCAGGGCTACATATCAGAGCCATGTACTGTAAGGGATGTGCAGTAGAGTCGTGTACTGTACAGGGTTGCGCAGTAGAGTCATGTATGGCACATGGATGCACGGTAGAGTCATGTGATTATGTGACTGCGCAGTAGAGACGCGTAATGTGCAGGTATGCGCAGTATAGCTATGTGGTGCACAGCGTAGACATGTAATGTGCAGACATGCAGAGCGGTGTCCTGCAATGTGCAGGTGTGCGCAGTATAGTCATGCACTTTGCAGATTTGCGCAGTAGATGCACGCACTGTGCATCGGTGCACAGTAAATACATGATACGTACAGGGCTGCGAAGTAGACACCTGCAATGTATATGACTGTGCAGTATAATCAGGTATTGTGCAGCGCTGCGCAATGGAGTCCCATAATGTTTGCGGCTGTGCATGATGTCCCTATACTGCTTGCATCTGCACAGTAGAGTATTGTAATGTGCAAGGCTGCGCAGCAGAGTCTTACACTGTGTAGGGCTGCATACCCGGGATATGTACTGTGCAGGGATGTGCAGTACAGTCGTGTATTGTACAGGGGCGCACAGTACAGCCATGTACTGTGCAGAGATGCGCAGTACCGTCATTACTGTACAAGGTTACACAGTAGAGTCATGTATGGCACATGTATGCACAGTAGAGTCGTGTGATGTGCATGACTACACAGTAGATTCGCGTAATGTGTAGGTCTGCGCAGTATAGCTCTGCAATTCACGTATATGCACAGTATAACCATACACTGTGTATCGATTGGTAGTAGACATGCCACGTGCGGGGATGCGCAGTAGAGCCATGTGATGTGTGGTGGTGTGCAGCAGAGACATGTAATGCACAATATACTCATGTAATGCACAATATTGCGCAGCAGAACCTTGTAATGTTTAGGGGTGCGCAGTAGAGCCATGTAATTCTTAGGTCTACACATTATAGTCTTTCCTTACACGTGGCTGCGCAGTAGAGTCATTCAATGTGTAGGGATGCACAGTGGAGTCATGTAACGTGCAGGTTGCGCAGTGGAGTCACGGGATGTGCAGTGCTGCGAACTAGACCCCTGCAATGTGCAGAGATATGCAGTGTAGTCATTTATTGTGCAGTGCTGTTCAGCACAGCCCTATAATGTTTAGGATTGTGCATTAGACTCATATACTGCTTATATCTGCACAGTAGAGCCTTGTAATGTACAGGGCTGCACATCAGAGTCCTGTACCGTGCAGGGCTACACATCAGAGTCCTGCACTGTTCAGGGCTGCACATCAGAGCCCTGTACTGTACATGCATGCACATCAGAGTCGTGTACTGTACATGGGTGCGCAGTAGAGTCATGTGTGGTACATGAGTGTGCAGTAGAGTCGCGTAATATGTAGGCCTGCGCAGTATAGTATATATAGCAGTGTCCTGTAATGCCCATATCTACTCAGTAGAGACATACACTGTACATTACTGCGCAGTAGATATATGTAATGTACAACGCTGCGCAGTAGAGTTACGTCATGTGCAGGGCTGCGCAGTTGTGACATGGGATGTGCATTGCTGCACAATAGACACATGTAATGTGTATGGATGTACAATATAGACAGGTGATGTCAAGCGCTGCGCAGTTGAGACCTTCAATGTACCTGCATGTGCAGTTGAGTCATGTAATGTGCAGGGCTGCACAGTAGAGTTGTGTACTGTACAGGGCTGAACAGTACCAGTGAATGGGGCGCAGTAGAGACGTGTGATACACATGACTGTGCAGTAGAGTCGCGTAATGTGTAGGTCTGCGAAGTATAGTTCTGTAATACAGATGGATGCACAGTATAACCATGTGATATGCAGACATGCACAACAGTGTCATGTAATGCGCATATCTGCGCAGTAACCCATGTACTGTGCTGCGCTGCGCAGAAGATGCATGTACTGAGCAGCGCTGCACATTAGAGACACGTCATGTGTAGGGCTGCGCAGTTGCGGCATGGGTTCTGCATTGTTGCACAATAGACACATGTAATTTACATGGATGTACGGTATACCATAGACAGGTGATGTAAAGTGCTGCGCAGTAGATACATTCAATGGACATGCATGTGAAGTTGAGTCATGTCATTTGCAGGGCTGCGCAGTAGAGTCCTATAGTGTACATGAATGCGCAGCAGAGTCCTGTAGTGTGCAGGTGGGCGAAATAGAATCATGTAATGCGCAGAGCTGCGCAGTAGACTCCTCCAATGCGCATGCCTGTGCATTTGAGTCATGCAATGTGCAGGGCTGCACGGTAGAGATTTATAATGCGTAGAGCGGCGCAGTAAGTGCTACAGTACATTGGGGTGCACAGCAAACTCGTGATACATAAGCTTGTACAGTAAAGACCTACAAAATGTATGGATGTGCATTCGAGATTTATAGTACCTACTGCGTATCCCTGTATATCGTAAGTATCTATTGCGTAGCCTCACCTACCACATGTCCAGAAATAACTACTGCGCATCTCCATGCCCCATAAGTAACTGCTGCGCAGCTCCACGTCCCATAAATAGCTTCTGCATATCGATATTCCCCATTAATAACTACTGCGCAGCTCTACGGCTCAAAAATATATACTGCGCAGTTCTATGTCCTATAAATACCTACAGCGTATCCATGTATATCGTAGGTATGCAATGCGCAGCCTTACTTATCATATGCGCATATAGCGCAGCTTAAATCATCATAAAAGTATACTGTGAAGCTATAGGTCACATAAATATCTACTGCGCAGCTCTATGACACATAAATATCTACTGCTCAGCGCTATGCCTCATTAATACATAGTGCGCAGCTCTACGTCTCATAAATAAGTACTGCGCAGCTTCATGTCCTATAAATAGCTACTGTGCATCTACATGTCTCATAAACAACTTCTGCGCAGCTATATGTTCCACAAATAACTACTGCGAAGCTCTACGACTCAAAAGTAGATACTGCGCAGTTCTATGTCCTATAAATACCTACATCGTATCCATGTATATCGTAGGTATGCAATGCGCAGCCTTACTTATCATATGCCCATATAGCGCAGCCTAAATTATCATAAAAGTATACTGTGCAGATATAGGTCACATAAATATCTACTGCGCAGCTCTATGGCACATAAATATCTACTGCGCAGCTCTATGTCTCATAAATACATACTGCGCAGCTCTATGTCTCATGAATACCTACATCGCAGATATATGTCTTATAAATACCTACTGCGTCGATCTATGTCTCATTAATACCCACTGCGCAGGCATATGACTCATTAATATCTACTGCACATCCCTGAGTATCGTAGGTATCTACTGCGCAGCCTTAATTACCATATGTCACTATTGCGCAGCCCTGAACACTGTAGGGCAACACCACGCAGCATAATACTCCACAACAGTGTACGGTGCAGCTTGGTGTTTCACAGATCTCTGCTGAGCACTCCTGTATATTTTAGATCGCAACTGCGCAGTCTTACGTACACTATATGTATACTGCGCAGCTCTGAGCACTACAAAATTCCACTGCGCATCCTTACACATCGTAAATCTCTACTGTGTAGCCCTTCGCGCCAGAGGACTCTACTGCGCATCCTAATTTACCACAAAAGCGTACTGCGCAGGTGCATGTTCAATAAATACCAATAAATACGGTGCAGTTACATGTCCCACAAACACATACTGCGCATCTCGATTTTCCATAAGCACCCACTGCTCATCTCTACATATCGCATGTATCTACTGCGCAGCTGTATGTACCGCATGTGCCTACTGCGCATCCACGAACATTGCATGACTACACTGTGCAGTTCAATGCATCACAATCGTGCATTGCGCATTTTTATGCTTCACATATCTCTACTGCGCATCTCTGCGTACTCCACTACTCTACTGCCCCCCCCCCCCCCCAGAATGATGCCACCCCTTTTTGTCACTCTTTTGTACTCCCACTCTTTGACCATGAAATTCCTATACTTATTATATACTCTAGGGATTTGTAATATAATTTTTATATGCTGATATTAGAAAGTATTTCCAAGAAAATACATGAAATACCTCAACTACAAAATACAATTCTTACATGTATTTCAAATGATATTTCAAAATACTCACATGTAATTTGCAGCTGTATTTGAACTACATCGGCTGAGTTGTATTTTCCCTGGGATGTATTTCAACTACATGGTGCCGAAATACATGTATTTCAGCAATGTAGTTGAGGTATTTTGTGCCCAGCTCTGCTTTTACTTTCGCTTCTGTAGTTTTGATTGAGCCATCAAGAAATATTAACTTTTTTGCTTTTTCATCAAGCTTTTTTCTTTTAGCATCTGAAACGTGCACAAATGCTTCGCAACCGAATACGTGTAAGCGTTTCACATTTAGCAATCTTGAGTACCACAACTCAAATGGAGTCTTGTTTATTGGTTTTGAAGGCAGTCTATTCTGTAAATAATTTGCTGCATTTACTGCTTCTCCCAAAATATCTCTTTTCTAAATTTGCATCAATTATCATGCATCTCGTCATTTCCATAAGAGATCTATTCTTTCTTTCTGCAACCCCATTCTGCTGAGGAGAATACGCTACTGTATACTGGATCATGATGCCTTTTTTTCAGATAAGCCTGTAAATCTTTATTAACGTACTCCCCTCCTCGATCCGACCGTACGCATTTTGGTGTCTTTTGAAATTATGTCTTAGTCAACTCGACAAAGTCCTTGATAATTGCAGGTACTTCCCATTTATTTTTTAGAAGATATACATGTGTGAACTTGCTATAATCATCGATTATTGTAAGAACGTACCTTTTTCCACCTGGCGTAACTGTTTGCATTGGCCCGCATCTGTATGCACGAGGTCCAGAGTCGACTGTGTTTTACTTTTTGACTCTTTAGGAAAAGATTTCCGTATCATTTTTCCTTTTACACAGCTTTCACAAATTTCCCGTTTTTCGCAATCCGGAAACTCTGTGCCAGTAGCTAGTCCTTTTTCAACCAGATCTTTAATTGCTTTCGGGTCTCGATGCCCGAACCGCTTAGGCCAAGAGTGTTGACAGTTGTCACTGTGGGCACTGTTATCTTCACGTAGACTGCTCTTTGCCGCACACACTCTTTCTTCCGTACAGAGCTCATACAGTTCCGAGGTCAAATTTGCTTTCGCCGTTATTACCCCGTCCTTCAGAATTTCACAACCTTTATCGTCAAAAATCACTACATGACCACCTTTTGTTAATTTCTTCACTGAAAGAGAATTAGATTCGAAACTCGGCATATATAAATATTTTCGACTTTCACTGTTAGAACTTTGTTAGTATCCAATAGGCACTTTGTAAATCCTGAACCTTTGCCATGCACTTCCACAAGTTCCTCTTCATCAGCAAGTAGAACGTTTCCTTTCGAAGTTTAAGTTTTGCTTTCTGATGCAACTTTATTCGCTTTTTCCTTTCCTTGTTTAGCTTTCCAGCTCTGGTACTTCAAGCAGTCCTTTTTGAAGTGACCATTCTTTTTAAAGAAAAAGCAAGTTTTTTCTTTATTTGAGTCGTTCCTTTTCGCAGATGCCTTCATTACCGATTCGTTGCTTTCTTCTGCTTTTCCTGTCGAATTTCTCCTCTTGTACTCGTCGATTAGTTTTCCCTTAACGAATTCCAGAGTACGATCCTGTTCTGACCTGCTCTCCAAGCCTGTAATCAATGCACTATATGAATCCGGTAAACTACTGAGTAACATTGCCGCTACTAAATTGGCCTTTAATTCCTCTCCGAGTCCCGTCAATTTATTTATAAGGTCCAGAATTTCAGTGATATGATCCTCCATGTTACCACCTTCGCACATCGTCAATCTGCATATGCGCTTGAGCAGAAATATTTTAGTTGATAACGTTATCTTTTGATGGTAACTCTGCAATGCATTCCAAGCTTCCTTTGCACTTTTTGCATTCCTTATGTGCACAAGTTGATTATCTTCCACCAAAAGACCAATTGTAGCACGAGCTTCGTTGTCCTTTTCAGTGACTGCTTTCTTTGTAGCTTCATCCGCTGTTTCTGCTGGTGGTCCACTTGTAATCACGTTCCATAATTTATCCTTGATTAAGAGAAGTTCCAATTTATGCTTCCAAATCTCGTAGCTCTCGCCAGTTAACTTGTCAATAAGCACACGCAATCTGTCTGACATTTTTTCTTTATTTTGATCACTGTCAATTCACAATAGAAAAAACTTGAACTCACACTTAAAACTTTAACTGTTCACTAAATCCGTGATGTGCACTTCACACTGACATTTATACACCGACTTTTGGGTCACCGACAAGTAGACGGACCAACGGACCTCCGGGTAAGATATTAGTCACTTAGTCACGTACCATTGCTGCATGACAACGAGACGGTCACCAGACAACATCGGTTCTAAATTCACTAAAAAAGCGGAACCAGCCGGGCGCCAGGCTGCAAACAGATTCTCCTTTTTCTGGCGCCCAGCTTGCGCCAGTCTGCAGTTATCTTGCTACTAGGGATGCTACATCTCAATCACATAATTTTGTCATAATTTAACCTAATTTTCTATAAATTACAATTATTGATTGCACAATAACAATTATTCTGACATTTATCTATACATTATCTTATAATACGATGCATTTTTTAATTATCAATATTTTTTAGATATAAAACTCCCGCCACTAAAATTATTTTCGACAATATTCCGCAGTCGGAAAAATCTAGGTGTAAATGGTCGCTTGCTTGTGCAAGTATGCAGGCTGCCTGTTTACAGAGGCATAAAAGCCTTTTTTATGCGGGGCGTTGCGGTGGCCCCCTCGGGAAATTTCCCAGGGTTGCCATTGACCCTTACTCCGATAGTGACAATTTCCTCTTTATGACCTTCTTTTTATCAGCTACTTCTTTCACGGAGAGTGACAATAAGGTTTCTAGTAATCTAGTATAGTTCGTAACACTGAAATCCCTAAGACTGAATCCCTTTCATTACTTAATTGCGGAGACATGCTTCTGGCAAAGAAAACTGCACTGTTAAAAATGTTTGAAATTTTACCACACTTTTTCTATGAAAATGTAACGTAAATTTACAATCGTGGCATTGAAAAATTAATTTAATATTTTTGTATAGTAATTTCAAAGATTTTTAAAATTTACAATACGTGTGTAGTAAGTTTTGAACTTAGCGCGAACGGGAGATTTTTTTGCGCTGGCGCTGCTTAGTGCCATGACAGTTCTGTGCGTTCCATTTCTTCCGCCTGCTATTTTCCCACCAAAAACCACGGAACGTGGGAATACTGGAAATGGAAAGGCATCAGTGTGTATGTAAACAAGTTTCTTAATTTTATAAAAAATAGCCGCTGGAGATAAACCACAATTGCTGAAGAAGAAGCTAACAAAGTAAGTTGCGATAATATATTTTTTTTGCTTATGTACATTATAGAGTTGCAACTTTTTCATCGTAGAAATTGTAGGTGGATGCACTTTTAGGTTAAGCTTGACATTGCTGTAGCAGTATTCTTTGAAACCACTAAATGATTAAATCCGTATAATTATATGTAGATATAAAAAAAGGGTGCTGTGTTAAATAAGCATTCCACATTAATTATATAATTGTACTTTGTTAATATGTGTTACCTAATATTAGTTTAGTTTAGTGTGAACTGCCTCGTATTTATTACACGAATCACGTTGAACAAATTGGGTTTCAACTAAACTTGGTTTTTCAATTTGGTTAAATTTTATTTAGTATTTAAGGTTCAGCAATAATTTTGACTATAGAATTGCAGGTAATGCTTATATCTGGATTTTTTGACTACGAATCAAGAGTTCTTTTAGGGAGAAAAATCACTAGGAGAGTATTTGGAATAGATCTATATTCTATAGAAAGAATAATATAAGAATTTAAAATTATGAATTGGTGAATTTTCAGTTCAGTGATACAGTTATTTATTTTTTTTTGTAATAGTCGTTTGTAGTTTAACATTAATTTACTTTTTCCTGATCTAAAACGATAAAAATTGGCAAAGCTTATTCGGGTCGTTCTAATACAGTCTTATCAATGTGACATTTCAGAGAAGGTTAAATGTGGAAAATGTTATTCTTTATAAATGATCAGGTATTTTATTCTTATTAAAATAAACAAACAATGTTCATTCAGAGGAAGCGTATAACTATTGAAACTTTTAAATAAATAATTATATCTCCATTTCATTTATATGTTAAGGATGTTCCGGAGATCGCATAACCTCAAAATTGAATAATATTCAAGATGGTTTATAAATTTGAGAAAAATAACGACATTATTAAATATTAAAATTCGGAAGAGAACATTAGTGTGATTTTTTGAAAAATAGTTCAATATTATAATTGCTTATTTCAAAGGAGTTATATGGAGTTTCTGGGTTTTTCGCACGTAAAATATTTTTTTTTATATACCTATATGTTAAAGTAATAGATATTAAAAAATTCTGCATTCTTTCATATTCTTCAAATAAGTATGATATACATATATATAAAAATTTGATTTTAGTTTCAATACTCGTTTTATGTTCTCTTAGGGATCGTCGATAAAGTACGTTACCAATGTGAGGGGGAAGGGGGTCACGTCAAAAACTACGGTTGTCAACAGATTAGGGGGGGGGGGGCTCCAGCGGAAGTAACGTTTTTGTCATGTTTTCAAGAAATGTCGTCTTTTTCTTATTTTTGTATTTCAATTTTTGTTTTGGTCAAAAATTCTATTATTAGATTAAAAATTTAATTATTTTGTTCAAAATGCAACTATTTTGTTAAAATTTCATGTTTTTGGGTCAAAGATTTAATAACTTGGTTGAAAGTTGTACTGCTCTGTTAAAAGTTCATGTTTTTGGATTGAAAATTGAGGTGATTTGTAGAAAGTTCGTCTTTTTGGCTTGAAAATTGAACATTTTGGTAGAAAATTAAAGTATATACTTGAAAATTAACCTTTTTGTTGAAAATTCTTACTTTCCTCAGAGGTTTATTAAACATAAGTTATTGCCTAGAGGAACGTTCATTAAAAAGTTATAGAAATTTGAAGAGACGTTTAAAACCTCCAATAACACAAACAAAATTTAGCTTACAAGAAAATATTAAAGTAATGAAAGTAAGAGTTTTTTAAAGTTCATCTTGCTAAAGCGCAAGTTGGAAGCATTCATAAATCGACACCAAATTAATTATACTTTTCCAGGCTCCTAATAAACTACTTTTCCACATAATTGCAATTTTGATTTCCACAATTTTGTTTTTTCGACCCACCCTAATATGTAATTGTAATAAGAAGAATTTTACCGAATAATAAAATGCTTATACTTATTCAAATAAATAATATCCCAGATAACAATTTGCTCACACCTTGCCCGCATGGTGTTTGCACGCGTGTCGGCCGATCAGCACGATGTGAGGGCAAGAGTGCAGACATATGTGTCCTCATATGCGTCGCATATGCGCCGCACGCGTGTCGGCACTCGCGTGCCAGCGTCGTGCTAGCATGTACGTGTTTTGAGTTATAATTATTGAAAACAAGATGTTAAAAATAACATAAATAACAGGAAACATTGTATGACGTTTTTAAGAAGAGACTCCTGTGTTGAAAGTTGTTCTTTCACAACTGATGATGCAACAGGTGTTTATTCCAAAAGCGACATACACAAAATTATTCCTCCTACCTCTTAAATAATGTATTAGCGAGAAATATATATTCATCTGAAAATATTTTTTTATTTCGAACAATTTAAATTATTCAACACAGAATGTTTATTCATCACTTTTGTTAAAAAACAAAGGGATTTTAAAGAACACTATACTTTTGAATCATCCAGTTAATTACTTTCAATTGTTTTCCAAGTTGCATATTTTTAATCGTTCTATTACTGAGATTTAAGAACTTAAATCTCAGAAGTAGAACGATTAAAAATGTGCAATTGAAAAACTTCTTTTCGATCATTTTAAATCTGAATATAGTAAATATAGTAAAAAATAGTGAACCATTTTCCGAACCAAAACCCGAGAAAAAATATTTATTTAATTTGAACAAAAATAATTATTCACTTTTATTTCGACTTTTTGTCTGTAAAATAAACTTGGAAAATAACAAAAATTTAGAGCATGAAGCGAATTTGATCCGAGTTTTATTTTTACACAACTGCTATATTATGTTTTCAGTAATAATGGGCTTTTCGTGCCACACTCTTCACCGCACGCTATATGCCGACATTTTGCCCTAAGTACCTGACGAACATGATAGACGCACGCTGTACTGCATATCATGCAGACCGTGTGCGGTCACTATGCGGGATTACTTATTACCCTCAGAACGTGCTGTCACTCTGCTTGCATTGTTGCCGACACATCGTGCTTGCACGCCATGCGCCCATGTGCGTCCGCATGCATTGTTATCTGGGATCTTAATAGCATTTACAAATTTAGTATATAGATTTTGAAAATCTAACCCGATAACGCGCTATTGCACATAAATATACGTATATTAGTAGTACTTTGAGGAACGCAGCTAGAATGATGTAATTTAATATTTTCGGCAAAAATGATGTTTTTTGGCATAATATTTATTGAATAACTTGTATATTTCAGGATCTTGCTGCAAATAAATCCTCCCGAAGGTGATGAAAGAGAAGGGAAGAGCAAACGCCGAAGCCGAACTTATAGTGCACCCGTATACAATTTGGCCACAAATTTCACCAAGTTCGCGAATCTTTTTAAAGTTGATTGATTCATCTTAATTCATTCTTTATTTTTAATAAGTTCAGTTATCCTTTCAAAGTATTGTGAATAACGTGATTCTGATGTGATCAGTTCGTCACTTTTCGTGGAATAGATATCATAAGTTTCTTCATTTTTAGTTATTTATATCTTCTGCCGTGCCAAAGTTTGTTGTTGCATAGTTTGGTGATCCGCTGATCACTTTCCATGCAGTATATAAGTTTCTAAATATTAATTATTATTTCACTGCTTTGTCTTTCTAAGATCGTTTACGTGGGTTTTAGATCATTTGATTACTTCTCAAGGAATGCGTTGCAAGCTACTTAATTGTATATGTTTTATCGTTTCAGAGATTTGCTAACGATTTTTTTGTTATACGCAGTTTGAAGATTGTTATATCTTTATAAAATAAAACATTATGATTCGAAATACCAAAAAAAAAACTGAGAATTTTTCGAACAAATTATATATAAGTGAAACAAGTTGCAAAAATCAATACAAGAAAATTACAAATAGATTTTTCAGTCTAATATTCCTGTGTGAGAAAAGGTTATACATTTTCTGCAATAATGGAGTATTAATTTTTTGCAAATTGTTCCACTTTGTTATAATTTGCTTCAATTATTTCCTACCATTCATTCATTTTAATTTACAAATATATTAAATTTAATTTACAATAATTCAAAATTAATATACAATTGGTAATATATTCTAATACTTTGCACAGTAAAATTGCTATACATGTCTATTAAAGCTGAATTCTGGGTCATTATGAAATTACCATACACGTACATTAATTCTACAATACCAGTATATGAATCCGACAATATTATGTATAGTAAATTTACTACACGTATATGAATATTGCTTCCATTACATTTATAGTAAAATCGCTATAGAAATTTCTAACAGTGTGTATTAGGCTGATATCAGGAGGACATCCCAGGATGCCGCATCTGGCGAATATTGGCTTCTAAGTATCGAAAGAAATTTTACGGGGTTGGGGATAATACAATTGGACATTTTGCGAATATTATTTTTTTTCCCGAAGAAAAGACTTAAGAGAAGTCGCTCTCCATCAGAATTAAAGTAGATATACTTCAGGAACATGAAATATTTTGTTTAACATTCCAGCCGATTGCTATAAACAGTTGATATGAACAATTATTTTCATAAGGTGCTTAACCGAAACAACAAAAGTTTATCTTGATTAAAAATGCCTAAATATCTCGGAGTTGAGTTCTTAGTAGAAAATAAGTATTACTTAACAATAACCATCATTCGACTGTCCCGAAGAATAAGTCACTAACCAAGTTTTCCGTATACAGAGTGTATCAACTGTATTTTACTTCGCCAGAGTGTCGTATCTCTATGTATTTTTAAATGGAGATGCGATACGCTAGCGAAGCATAATACAGTTGATACGCTATGTTTTCGGAAAAATTGGTTAGTGACTTATTCTTCGGGACAGTCGCATTGTAAGTATTCTAGTAAGGAAATTTTATTATTTTCGAACTTGTGTTTTTCTCATCAAAAATTAATTAATAGCTGCAGGAAAATACAAATATTAAATAGTTGTATTGTTAATAACAATATTATGAACAAACATAACAATTTACCGTTTTACATCGGGAAAACATTATTTTGCCTGCTAAATCATGTTGCAGCTATCTCGGCGGTTAAATCTAATCAACAAATTGTGTCAAGAACTCTCAATTATTATTTTTATTGTCAATATTTTAAATAAACAGTCATCCATGGCGATTTTACGGCAGAATAAGTGGTTTTTAAGTAATGATTAGTTCAATGCATCCTGATAGTGGTAATTCTTCAATAATATTATTATTAAATAATAATAGCAAATTGTAAGTTTTACGAATGAAATATTTAAGAGAAATTAGTTTGCTATATTATTTTGCTGTACTCTAATATTCGAGGAGCAAAATGTTTTCCTCTAATGGATCTCATTGAATCAGGTGAGATGTATCTTACATTTTATGAATTTGCTTAAATGTTTAGGCACAGAGAATTATTATGTCTTCTTCGAAATTAAGTCTTCTATTGTTGCTAATAGACAATGCTGGTATTGCACAATAATTTGGGAATGAACGAAATTTGGACGTATACTTGACTTTTAATAATTTAATATAATGTACTTTTGTTTCACACTGATCTTGCATTACAAGTATGTTACTAGTTTTGATAATTTATTCGTAATTATGAATAGTTTGAAGCAGTTTACCACGCCAGTCGCTTAATTCATATTTTGTTAAGGTGATATCTTTAATAATATGCACTTTAAAATTGGCACAAATTTTAAAATCCATATGCAAATTGTCCGTATAAGTGCATTGAGTGAATTTCCGGGGAACGTTTGGTTGAATTTCGACGGTTCCATTGCAGAGAGCTCCAACTTCTTTTTGCTGCGTATGCAGCTCCAAAAAGATAGAGAATCAATGTATTTTAGAGCTGTAAACGGAGCGAAAAGAACTTGGAGCTCTCTGCAGTGGAGCCGTCGATTTGACCCCCGTCCGCTTCATGGATTTTGGATATTTTCTTTACTTTCATTTAATTCAGGTGATATCTTTAATAATATGTACTTTAAAATTGGCACCAATTTTCAATTCCATATTCAAATTGTCCGTATAAGTGCATTGAGAGG
>CAKNYM010048108.1:0-24913 GCA_932195095.1 Andricus curvator | reverse complement strand
TTTTTAAAATTAAAAAAAAAAAAAAAAAAAAAAAAAGAGTTATTGGTTCCTCGTTTAGAGATAGGCCGGGATTCGGCAGATGAGAACATATGAACTCCTATATAATACAACGCTGCTGAAGGCTGGTGACCTTTTCAGCATAAATCACCAACCTATTGAGACTCTCGGTTTCCTTTCTCATGTCCCCCCCCTCCCCCCATCCCAGTAACAGAAGTTTTGGTGGGACTGACGTTACAACTTGACTCTCCACCATACGACAAATCACTGCTTAATTCGGACATGATCTCGACTCGCAAAACAAATTTCGGACATACAGGTGGTAGTTGGGTGTACAATCTAAACATGAATAATACAAACAATAAAGTAGCCTCGGAATGGACTGAAACTTTGATTGACGAAAAGCATACACACGGTAAACGTAAAGGTCGAGTTTCAGGCGATGAATGGAGACTGGGTGTTTGGAATGCCAGAGGAGTGAATGATCTTAAAGTAAGAGAACTACGAGAAACTATGCACGTAAGGAAACTAGATATTCTATGTGTACCTGAGACGAAGAAAAAGGGTTGCGAAAGTAGAAACATAGAAAATGGGGTGTTTGAAAGACGGTTTTGAAATATGGTCAGGAGTAGAAACTGAATCACATGGTAGTCAGGGGGTCGGTTTAATTATGAATGAAAAAGCAAGACAGCATCTTAAAGATGATGGTTTTGTATCTTCCAGATTGTTGTGGGCCAGAATGAAGGTAGGAATCAGAAGATTATTTGTTATAGCGTGCTACGCCCCAGTTGATAGTGACCCGAGAGAAGTGAAAGACGCATTCTGGGATACTTTAAGTGATGCAATAAGTATTTGCGATCAAGGTGAAAGAATAATTCTGCTAGGAGATATGAATGGATGGGTCGGTGTCCAACGTCAGGATACAGATACAGAAAGGGTGCTAGGTAAATTTGGGGATCCAACAAGAAAAAATTATAACGAGGAAAAATTAGTTAGCTTATGCTTAGAAAAGGGCCTATTTATTACAAATACTTGGTTTGGACATAAAATGATCCACATGTACCCCTGGCATAAAGGAAATAGCCACAGTATAATTGACTTTGTTATTGCGGATGAAAGACTAAGAGAACTAGTTATGGATAGAAGAGTCATGAGGGGTTCCGAATGCAATACTGATCATTACCTTTTAGTCTCCAAAATAAATTTAGGGCGAGGGTGGAGAAGAAAGAGAACAAAAAAAAACGCGAATAAAGATTGAAAATTTACAGAAACCGGAAGTGCGAATAGACTTTCAAAATAGGTTAAACGAACGTTTAGATGAGACAATTTGAAAGGGGTTATTTAACAATAAAGATATAGAGGGCATGTGGACTTTGCTACGGGATATCATCGTTAAAACTGCGACCGAAGTATGTGGTACGGTGGTTGTAGGAAGAAAATCTGGTGATGCATGGTGGAATGATGAAATTGAGGCAGCCCAAAAAGAAAACAAAGAAGCGCACAACAAAACGCTGAACATGACAGGTCTTAGCGATGAGGAGAGAAATAGGCTCAAAAATGATTACAGGCACAAAAATAGGAAAGTTAAACGACTAGTCAAAGAGAGTAAAGAGAAAATCGGAGCAGAAGAAGAAAACAAAATACAAAAATAATTTGAAGGAATTATGAAACTATTATATAAACAGTTGAAGGAAAGTAAAAGTACAGAGTTTGCCAGCATGAGAAATAGCAAAGGTGAAATGCTATATGATATAGACGGGATAGTAGACGCTTTAAAAGACTCTTTTAAAGAACTATTAGGAGGTGAAGATATAGGGCAACAGAACTGCGACATAGAAAAAAATGCATTAGGAAATCCAATTGAAAAAGTCTGTGTCACTGAGGTTAGAGATATAATTAAGAACTTGAAAAACGGTAAGGCTGCTGGTATAGACAGTATTAGCGCTGAAATGCTCAAGTACGGTGGCGAGTACATACCTCACAGGTTGTGCGAATTAATAAATTTATGTATCGAGATGAGAGAAGTCCCAGAGGATTGGAGAAAAGCGATTATCGTACCAATATACAAAAGAAAGGGAGATAAAAGCAACTGCAGTAATTACAGAGGTATCAGCCTACTAAGTACCGTAAGTAAAATATACTCAAAAATACTTATTCGTAGGGTAATGGAAATCACAGAAGAAAAGATGTGGGAAGTCCAAAGTGGATTTATGCCAGTAAGATCATGTACAGATCAGATATTCAGCCTAAGACAGATCACAGAAAAAAGCTTGAGAGTAGGAAAGAAAGTTTTCTGTGCATTTATTGACCTAGAAAAAGCATTTGACAAAGTAAATAGAAATAAACTTTGGGAAGTCCTTAAAGAGTACGGAGTAAATGGAGGGATCCTACAAGCAATAAAAACAATATATACAGGTAGTAAAGCGAGTGTAAGGGTAAATGGGAAACTGAGTGACTGGTTCGATATTATGCAAGGCGTGAAACAAGGATGCGTTATGTCCTCGTGGCTATTTATCATATTCATGGATAAGTGTCTAAGAACTGCCCTCTTCGACGCAGAAGGTGCAGATCTCGAAACAGTCAAGGTACGTGGGTTAGCTTTCGCAGATGACAAGATTGTTATGGCAGAATCAATCGAGGACTTGCAAAGAATGTTGAATAAACTTCATACAAGCATGAAGAACATGGACCTCAAAATTAACGTAAATAAAACAAAAATCATGGGGTTTGAGGGAAAAAGTGAGAAAACAATATGCAACATTGCCCTAAATGATGAGAGATTAGAACAAGTTGACAAGTACGTATATCTAGGTAGTCTATTCACTAGCGACGGAAAAATAGATGAAGAGTTAGATAGGCGCATAAATAAGGGTAAGCAGGTTATCGGTAGAACAGGGTCCATCCTAACAAATAAAAACATATCAAAAAAAGCTAAAATGGCCATACATAATTCTATATTCGTACCGACTGTACTATGCGGTAGCGAGACATTGACCTGTCAAGAAGAGGACAGGAGTAAAATTAACGCGATCGGCATGACACCTCTGCGCATAATATGCGGAAAACACTGATGGACAAAGTCCGAAACGAGACAATCCTTAAAGAATGTGGTACAGGAGAGACACTAGTTGACATATGGGAAAGAAATCAGTTAAGATGGTTCGGACATCTTGAAAGAATGAAAGATGAACGACTGACCAAACAAGTGTATAAAGGTAAAGTCAATGGCAGAATGCCCAGAGGTAGACCGCCGAAAGAATGGTTAGAAAAGTGTGGCGACAAATAGTTTGTAAACAGAGTGACAATAGAATGAATGACGCCTGAAACAAAGACCTTGGATACTAATGGGCCCAATTGGGGAACTATACATAACAATTTTGTGAGGCTCTTCACTTGCAGTGACCGCTAGAGAGATTGATCAGCAAACTGGGTCGGAGCAGTGTTGCTTAATAAACGTACCATTTAAATAAATAACACAAGAATTCCAGATCAATCTAAAATATCTATACCTAACACCTATATAGCTATCTACCTCATACCTATATACCTACCTACTTTATACCTATATACCCATATACATACTAATATTATCCAACCGAGCAAGTCACGCCTACCCCGAAAGGGAAATGGCTTAATGGTATAATAATAATAATTAGAATTCTATATCATCGGATATTTTAGCTAAGACCCTTAGCAATATTTGCCAGAAATTTTTTACAAATCACTTATTGATATGACGAGTATTTTTGGTTTTATTCGTAAAAAACTGTGATAAAAACCTAAAAATTGAATTTTTAGACAAACGACACAAGATATGACAAAAATAAATCGACAAAATTTGTTCACCCAAAAAAGAGCTACAAATTTGTTATTTATTATTTTTTTGATAGGATGCGTAATTTTTGTTCTAATCGTGAAAAATACCATTGAAAATGAAAAAATTAAATTTTTGGAGAAACGACGCAAGGTACGAAAAAAAATGAATCAACAAAAAGTGTGCGTTCAAAAGAGATCTAAAAATTTGTTAGCGACCACTTTTTGATAGGACGCGTGGTTTTTTTTTTCGTTGAGGATTGAACTATTTTGTTGGAAATTCGTCTTTTTTGGTGTAATTCAGCTGTTTTTAGATTAAAATTAAAATCTTTCTTTGATGAAATATCATCTATTATATTTTATTTGAGAATTAATCTTTTTTGGTTGGAACTTCAACTACTTAGTAGAAAGTGAAACTAATTTGCTGGAAATTAATCTTTTTGGTTGATGATTCATCATTGCAGTTAAAAATTCTCTTTTTTTTAATTGAACTATTTTGTTTACATTTTTTTTGTGATAATTAATTTTCTGAACTGAAAATTTAATTCAAAATTAAACTTTTTTGGTATAAAATTAATATTGTTGGTTGAAAATTCATTTCTTTGGTTGAAAATTTAACTATTAGGTTGAAAAATCCTTTCAAATTTCAAATATTTGTTTGATAATTTTCAAAATTTCATTGGAAATTGATCTTTTTTGGTATAAAATTAACCTTCTTGGATAAAAATTTATCATTCTGGTTAAAAATGTATCTCTTTGATTGAAAATTAGTTTTTTGTTGGAAATACTTTTTTATTAATGAAAATTAACCTATACTATTCAATTTTTACATTCTCATCAGAGAAGGTATTAGATTTGTGTAAAATTTGACCCCTCCCCCCACCATTTTTGTCCACGTTTTGAGACCCTCTGAACCCTAAAAACAGGTTTTCGCGAATGTCTCTTTCTGTGTGTGTTTGTGCTGTGTGTCTGTAGATTTTTAATTTATTAGCAGGATAACTTTCGAAAGAATTGACATATTGGATTCGGCTTTGGCATACACTTCAAGTGTCCTAAAATGAAGGTCAAGTTCGTTAGCCAGCCATTTCGGAAGAAAACTCAAAAAGTTAGAGCATTTTCAAAATTTTTGAGATCACTTTTTTTAATATTTAAAAATGCTATGTACGGGTATTAGTATTACTCAAAAATGCAAAAAATTTATCCTAATGATTTTTTTCAATGAAAAAAAATACAGGAGTTATAGCATTTACAAAATTAAAAAAAAAATGAACATTTCAAGCCAAAAAACGCACAATATGAAAAAAAGTCAGAGACGAAAAAACATTGCTTTTTGAAGACCCTACAAGATTATCATAATAACTTCCTGAATTTTTCTGGAAAATCGAAAATTCAAATTATCATAGCACAAAAAATAATGAAAAATGAAAAATTCCATTTTGCGGTCAACTATGCAAGATACGACAAAAGATAACCTGATAAAAATTGTGCACCCAAAAAAGATCTACAAATTCGTTATTATTCACTTTTTGATAGGGTACGTATTTTGTGCATTATTCGTAAAAAACAATATTAAAAATGAAACAAGTATTAGATTTGTGTAAAATTTGACCCATTCCCCCTCGTTTTTGTCAAATGTCCACGTTTTGAGACCTTCTGAACCCGAAAAACAGGTTTTCGCGAATTTGTCTGTCTTTCTGTGTGTGTATCTAGACTTTTAGTCTGTGAGCACGATAACTTTCGAAAGAATTGACAGATTGGATTGGTCTTTAACATACTCTTTTAGTGTCCTAAACTGAAGGTCAAGTTCATTATCCCGCCATTTTGGCTAAAAATTCAAAAAGTTAGAGCCATTTTTCTCGAAAAATTCTGATCATCTCCTGGTTTCCCGGTCCAGCGGCCACCCTGAGTCATGATATTTCAGAATATAATTATGCTTCTCGAATGATAATACGTATTTCGTGCTTGGTAGCTTAACGTTTTTTGATGTGTAAACATCTTAGACCTCGATATGGGCAGTCGCGCCTGAGTCCAGTGAAACCACGACTCGAAAGTGTAACGCAGGCCTCCGACACAAGCGTTGTGTCGCGTGTCAGAGACACTGAAGGAGCTCCCCCCCTCTCTCCCTCTCTTCCTCCCTCTCTCTCGCTCCCCCCTCTCAAGTTTCAATTTTGACTACCCACCCCCCTTTCAAACCATTGTTATTGTGCTTGGAAAGTGACCCAAAAACTGCAAAATAGCATTTTTCTATTAAGTTCATACTAAAAACGGTATTCTTTGGATTTTTTTGACAAGAATTATTTTTAATTGATAAGGGACAAGTTTCCAAGTAGTATTTTGTCATTATTTAAAAAATTTCCATTTGTTTAACCAATATTTCTCCCTCAAATTGTAACAAGTTATTATTCTCTGGAATTTATATCTCGAAAATAATAATTTTCCACGACTTACAGAAAAAAATATATTTTTCAAACGAATAATAATTGTTTACAAAATTGTAAATCATTGACAAACAGGAGGAAAATATGCTGTATCTAATTTGAAAAAAAGAAACAATTTTCAATATTTTTCTTATAATTTTTTAGTACTTACATGTGTAATAATAATGATAATGTAACGGGTCAGAAGAATCACTTTAAATACTTTTTATTGTGCCTGAACTATATCGCAGGACTTCTTTATTGTAAAAGATCTTTGTCGGTCAGGGGTACCAAACGGACTGACTACCCTGTACAAGGGAAGCAGTGGCAACGGGCCCCTGCTTCTGGGACTCGAAGAGTGGGGAGGATAGAAGATCCTTTGACATTCCTGTTACAATCCCCTTCTTAGATTAGGTTTAGGCTCTAAACCTTTTTGCTAGATTTTATTTTAACATTAGTAGTCTTAATTCTACGATCTACATCTTTTATCTCTGCAGCAGGTGCAGTAGGAGCGACAGTGTAATGCACTGTTGGTGTTGCGGTGACCTGGGTTTTTACGCAAAATATACAAATCTTTTTAGGAATACATTCACGAAGTCGGGCGAAGATTCCACATTTGTAACACATAAAAACTATGATTGCAGCAATTGCTGTATATCCTAAGTACTGCAGCCAACTGGTGGCCTGTTCTGTCCAAGTTCGCGTTCTTCTGTCTCTAGTGACCTTATCTATTGCATTTTCGATGTCGTCGACTGATTGTTTTAGATTATTTAAATTCAGAGGCCTAATTTCTTGTGTCAACGGTATCAGCTTGTCTTTTATAGAATCTAATTGTTTGTCAGTATACGGTAATGAAATATTTTTCCTATAGCTTATTTCTCTTGTTATTGTGTCGGTAGAGCTTAATTTTAATATAATATTCAATCCGTTCAATATACATTTGTCCTTACTCACAATCTTCGTAGGGCCCTGGATTTTAATTTTATCATGACCTGATTCACACAATGCATCAACCTCTAGTGGTTCGTGGGGTATTAAAATGTATCCATTCATAAGTGGTATAAAAGCGATATTCATAATTTTAAAGGGGGAATATTTGCACTCATCCTTGATTGTCTTTACATTCATCCGTAATATGCTATTCTCGCAGCTATTAGTTTCTGACATTAAATATGTGGGTTGCGTTCGTTTACAAATTTTCATCTGACCATAATTTTTACATAGTTCTAATATTGTTCTATCGGTAGGTACGTATGTAGTGTGCCCCTGTCCCATCAATAAGTATTCGTAGTCAGGAATTATGGCAAGGAAAACTGAACCAATTTGTTTGGGAATAGGAATTAAGTGTTTAATTTCATAGATTTCGGTTTCTGGGATAGGAATGTGGATGGAATAAACAAATCTATTCTTTGTGATAGCCACGTTGACTGTCGAGACGTCGACGATATGCTGGAAGTTTGTCTGTTTTAAAGGGATGGTGTATTTGACGTTGAACTTTTCTTCGAATTCTTTCATCTCCGTTATCAGGATTGCTGGTGTTAGGAGCTGAGGATGGACTATTCCGTTTTTTCCGTCATTTATCGCATTTATCAGTAAGTTGATGTCTTCACCCAATTCATCAACTATCATCATGCAAATCGTCATTTGGTTTGAGATGGCTATATTTTTAGTATTTCTGTTTGTTCCGTTAACTATTTGATTGATGCGATTATTATTTTCTCGACTGTGTATTTCAAGTGTCTTAAAATCGGTAGAGGCTGAATTCAACAATACTTTTATTATCTTAGTTTGATTAGAAATACTTTGTGACATGACTTTGTTGTCATTGAACAGTTTATCTAGCTCTTCGTTGATATATTTCATATCGTTTTCACTCAGAGTACCAAAAAGTGTTTTCGATACATCGCCTATGAAGTTAAAAAACCCTCTTTTAGCTCGCGTTTTGCCTAGAAGTTGGTTTAAAAGATTTCTCTGATTGTTTAAACGCTGTATTCTTGATTTTATTAAATTCAGCTCAAACTGTTCTAAACAGTCATCACATTGATGTGACACGGATGCGAAAATGTGTTGCAATGATTCATATCGCTCGTCTATTTCGTTGGTCTCTACTCCTAGTATCATATTCCAGGTGTCATGATAGAGTTGAGCCTGCCCTAATTCTTCCGAGTAAATAGTTACCCCGGTTAGGTCAGTTGTGATGACCTCAGCCGATATGATCTTCAATATCCATAATAAGATTAGGGCCATCATCTGAAACATCATTGGTAATAGGGCATCAGTTGATTTGAATGTATTCTAGTTCGTTTGTCGTTAAACAGGATTGTGTAATTATTGTTCTCCTGTCTCTCTGTAATTACTGCTGGGCCTTTCCAGGAGGGAGAAAGTTTGTTCTCTGGATGGTTATTAATAAACTTGACCAGGTCCCCAGGCTCGAAGATACCTTGTGGTATAGAGATTTTTGAATCTTGTAACTTTTTGTATTTGATTTTTTGTATCTCTATTTTTTCTTTTGCCTTTTGGAGATAGTGTTCATGCTTTCTTTTCCATAGATTAAGTAATTCCTCGTACCTGACATTTGGCGTGGTGCTTAACATCGAGGGCAAATTTGCATCTCTCCCAAAGGTCAGTTGAAAGGGTGAGTATCCGGTGCCTTCATGTTTCATAGTATTGTATGCCATACAAATTATTTTTAAATTTTGATCCCATTCAGTGCTATGATCTTCGATGCTGGTTTTCAGTAAATTTTTAATAGTCGAGTGGGCTCTTTCGAGTGCTCCATTGCTTTGTGGATGATAAACTGTGGTTTTTATGTGCTTAATCCTGAATAGATTTTCAAAATTCTGTACCAATTCAGATACAAAGTTTTGTCCCTGATCTGTTAAGATATTCTTTGGTGCTCCGAATAGATATATGTAGTGGTCGAATAACCCTTCTATAATGCTTTCAGATGCCGCATTCTTAAGAGGTATCAAGATTAAGTACTTTGTGAGCATATCTTGGATGCTGAGAATATACTCGTTTCCTGAAAGTGTCAAGGGTAAAGGTCCGAAAATGTCCATGGCTATTTTATCGTTGGGGTTGACAGGCGTGTCTGGAATAATTGCTGGACATTGTCTTTTAATTCTAACCGTTTTTTGTAGTTGACAAACGGGACATCGTTTGATGTAGTGGATGATTTCTTGTTCCATATTTTTCCATTCTCCAAGAGTTCTAGCTCTTTCAATGGTTTTGTTCTCCCCAAAATGTTGTGCCGTAATAGATCCATGTGATTCCTTTATAATTTCCCATTTTTCTTCTTGAGTGAGCTCTGCTCGTGGTGTGTAGCAGGTGTGAAATTGCTGGTCTTCATGCTTTTGGCTCAAGAAGTTGAGATAGTCCCGGATCTTCACCTTTTCTAAAGGGGTAATTGTTGGGTCTATGAAGTGGTAACGTGTAATTGTTAGTTTAGAGGCCATGGCCTCTCGGTTAATTCTATCCAATACCTCCAGCCATTTAGCCTCGTTAAATTGAGGTAGTTTATATTGAGATGTATCCTGGATTCCTTTCCTTTCTTTGGATATAGTGCGCCAGAGATTACCTCCGGCGTTAGGTTTAACATTTTCTCTGCTAGGCATTCTGTTTGTGATGTATTTTTTGTATTCTCTTAACAAATTTTCTCTCCCATCCGTTAATCCTTCCTCATCTGAGATAAGTTGATCTGCATCCATGCGACGACGAGGAAACTCTCTGGACGTACCGGCTGTTTCTTCTCCTGTTAATTCCTCTTCTCTTTCCACATCCAGCTCAACTTCTTCTGCTGTATTTTGTAGAGAATCTTCTTCTTGTTGAACTGGAAATAGTCTAGATAGACAATCTGCAGCTTTATTTTCCTTTCCTTTTACGTGTTCGACAGTGTAAAGATATTCTTCCAAACGTAATCTCCACCGTAACAATCGTGAAGAGGGATCTTTCACGTTGTGTAACCATATTAACGCCTGATGGTCCGTTTGGATTGTAAACTCTCTCCCAAGAAGGTACTGTCTTAACCTTTTGCATGCCCAAACTATCGCTAACAATTCCTTTTCCGTTGTATTATAATTGATCTCGGCTTTGTTTAACGTCCTTGATATGTAACAACAGGGATGACCGTTTTGGGATAATACTGCGCCTAGTCCGTGATTAGATGCGTCTGTCGTTAAAGTGAATTTCTCCTTGTAGTTTGGAAATCTCAAAACCGGTGCTGAGCATAATAGTTCTTTTATTTTGTCAAAAGATTCTTGACAATTCGTTGACCAGTCAAAAGGTGTCTCCTTTTGTGTTAGATTTGTAAGAGGCTTACAAATTTGAGAGAAATTGTTTACAAATTTTCTATAGTACCCTGCAAGTCCTAAAAAGCTCTGAACTTGGGTGACATTCTGTGGTGGTTTAAAATCTCGTACTGCCTGTATTTTTGCGGGGTTAGGTTTTACGCCGTCCTCAGTTAACAAATGTCCTAAATATTCGAGTTCTGGGCGTAAATACTCGCACTTGTCAGGCTGAAGTTTTAATCCCGTTTCTCTGAGTCTGTCAAATAGGCTTACTAGGTTCTCGTTGTGTTCTTTTAAAGTTGAGCCGAATACGACAATGTCGTCTAGGTAAACAAAACATTTGTTTCCTACCAATCCTCTCAGGGCATTGTCCATCATCCTTTGGAAAGTAGCGGGAGCATTTTTGAGTCCAAAGGGCATTCTGTTAAATTCAAAATGACCTTCACATGTCGAGAAAGCCGTGTATTTCTTTGATGTTTCACTCATTGGGATTTGGTGAAACCCAGAGCTGAGGTCAAAGGCAGAAAAGAATTTTGCATCTCCTAATTGATCTAAAATGTCATCGATGATGGGTAACGGATATGCATCTTGTTCCGTGTCCTCGTTTATCTTTCGAAAATCGATTACTATGCGCCATTTCTTCTTGCCAGACGCGTCTTCCTTTTTTGGCACCACCCAAATCGGCGAATTAAAGGGTGAATTTGAATCTCGTATGATGCCTTTTTCTTTCAAGTCATGCATTTGTGTTTTTATTTCTTCTTTGTGACATTGGGGAGGACGATAAGATTTAACATTTACTATCTTGCCGGTTTTCAAAATAATTTCATGTTCTACTAAATCGGTACACGGAAAAGGGTCTCCTTCAAGGTTAAAAATGTCACTGTATCCTGCTACCATTTTCCATAAATAAGGACGTTCTTTTTCTTCTATGTGGTCCAATCTCGTTTTGTTCAATAGATCTTGTATCCGTTTTGCCTGATTTCCTTCCGAACTAGTGACACTGACTCTACTTGTTTCTTTAATTTGATCTATTTTATCATACTCCAAACTGCTTGGTATTTTTAAGGGGCTTTTTCCATAATTATATAAGGGTACAACTAATTCTTGGTTCTCTATTTTGTACACGCCGTCGGGGATTGAGTCGTGATTTTCTATATAGACATCTTGATCCTTTTCTACAACTTTGATCCGAGTTATCTGTGCTGTGTTTCCCGAAACAAATGTTCGGTCCTCATAAAGGGGTAATTTTTTGTTATCAAGATAAAGGAAATCTTTAGTTATATGATATTTATCAAATGCATTAAAGAATTGTCGGCCGATGATACCTTCTTCTGGCAAGGGAAAATCATTATCAATTATGTGAAATAAATGCAACTTCCCTAAGTATGGTATTCTTACTGCTTGATAAGAATAATTAATATCTCTCCCCATGGCAAAACGTTTTCTCATCTCAAATGGTGTTCTTTCTATGGGTACTTCAGAATGTTTAATGAGATTAATAGAGGCTCCTGAATCTACTAGTAATCTATAGGTGCGTCCATCAGAATGCTTTCCATGTATGGATTGCAATCGTCCGCTGATTGCAGAAACTCTGCAGATTCTTCGTAGCGTTCGATTTCGTCCTGTTCCTGTGGTGTCACTTCGTAACATTCTAATGGGTCTTGTAGATCTTCCATCTCCTGTATATTTCTGATCTCTGGCGGTCTTCTCTGAGATGTTCCATTGCGAAAATCCTGTTGCTTTGATTTCGCATAGCATTGTTTCTCCAAATGGCCCGGTTTCTTACAGAAGTTACAAGTCATTTGCATCCTTTGTTGTAAAGGTAGTCCGTGGTTCGGACTATCGGAGGGTTGATTTCGCATTTGTGGCTGTTGATTTCGGGCCGCAGGTACCGTTACGTTCCTCATGGGTAGTCTAAGAACACTTGGTTGTACTGGTCGAGGTGTTACTGAAACTTTCGTACGCGTACGTTCTCTACACCACACTTCTGCTTCCAGGGCTTCCTGTAAAGCTTGGTTCAAACTTTTTGGTTTTAAGGGTCGCACTTGATGGCTTATGTCATCGCGTAAGTTCATAACGTACCTCTTCGTGGCAGATTTTTCCTCCATTTGAAGAGCTAATTTCCGCTCTATTCCGGACGAATATTCTGATTGAATTGTATAAATCAATTCATTATACGCGCTTCTAAATTTTTGATTATAAAACTGTACTGAATCATGATTTTGCCTGATAGTTTCAAGTTTACTACGACACGTTTCCAAAGTGGTTGTAGTAGCTAAATTTGTTTTCAAAGCGCTGTAAAGATCATCGTAGCTACTTATAGGGTAGTGCCGGATTGCTCTCTTAGCACTTCCAATTATTTTCTCCGTTAAAATGTAGTCCAGTAGTAAACTAGGTTGGGAACATCTTAGCCTCGCGCGTTTCACGGTCTTAATGAAATCGTGTACTCCAACATCATCTTGGCCATTTAAAACCTCGACCGTGCGGATGATTTCTTTGGCCTGGGAAAGCGGTTCAACGTTTTCCATTCGGTGCATCGCTGGTAGCAATGGGTTGTTTCTCGGAAAAGTGCGATGAGCGGGTGCTGGCAGCCGGTTAGTATGCTGCGAGAAGGAATTTGGGACCTGAACACATTGCTGGTCAATGACCTGCGCGGAGAAACTTTGGGGCTGTTCACCTATTGTGCTAGGTCTCACAGTTTCACGTGCGGGTGCCGGCTGTTGGCTAGTACACTGCATGTCGGGATTTGGGGGCTGAAGTCGAACACGCGGCTCTGGGTAAGTGTTAGCCCACTGGGTGACGGAATGCATGGGCCGAACACTTTGAAACTGGTCACTGCACTGTGTGAAAGAATTTGGGGAAACGCCGGGCGAGATGGGTCTCTCCGGGGGGACGGAATGTATGGGCCGAACACTTTGAAACTGATCACTACAATTCGGGGGAACGCCGGGCGAGATGAGTCTCTCTGGACCACCTGCTGTTTGGTCGCGATCGTCCGTTTCCTCGTCTGGCGACGATTCCTTTTCGGACGACTCGGAGTGCTGTGGCGACAATGCTTCCTTTTCAGACGACTTGGAATGCTGTGGATGGTCGTTCGATTCATCCTCCGTGACCAAGGCATTGCTAAACTGCGCGAGACTTCTAATTTCGCCCGCTCGCTTCAGGTTTTCTTCGTTCAAAGTCGTGAGGCTAGTTTCAAACCTGTCCTGTTTCTCAACCATTATTTGAAGTTGGTTCAGGATCAGTGTTAGAACATCCTGGTCTTGTTTCGACGAATTCTCCGTAGTCATAGTGGGGGCGGTCGTACACGGCTCAGAGATGGAGCTATCAGAATCTGTGGAAGTGTCTGTATGTGTGGGATAGTGTGTACTTAAATTTTCCCTATAGGCGTGGAAAGCCAGCTTTAAACCTGATTGCGAGTGTCGGGTGTAAGTGTCGCGAACGCGTAACAATATGATATTTTATATTGATTTTAAGCACTGCACTCGCGTGATTTCATTACATCTCATTACAAAAATATAATCTGAGCACAAATTTTCTAGCTTATTATCTAAATAATTTATTTTTCAAAAATCAATTCTGCGCTTACGGGGTCGTGCTATGCCAACAGTATACCGACGCCTAAGCAAAAATTTTCTATCTTATTTTCTAAAAACTCGCTTACTTTCTCTTTGTTGAAACTCTGCTTCCTGGTTGTCGGGCTGCACCGTAGTAACAGTCCGGAGTCTTGGATTTATCCCTCGATATTAACCTCCGTAGAGATTTCGTTGCCACTACTGCAAATTCTGCTTCCTGGTTGTCGGGCTGCACCGTAGTAACAGTCCGGAGTTCCTCGATTTTAACCACCGTAGTGATTTCCGCTTTCCAGATTGTCTTCCAAAGATAGGGTCGTTTGATCTCTAAATTGCTCCGTAGAGACAAGATCGTGTACTCCTATCCTGGCAGGATCGCCAATTTTGTAACGGGTCAGAAGAATCACTTTAAATACTTTTTATTGTGCCTGAACTATATCGCAGGACTTCTTTATTGTAAAAGATCTTTGTCGGTCAGGGGTACCAAACGGACTGACTACCCTGTACAAGGGAAGCAGTGGCAACGGGCCCCTGCTTCTGGGACTCGAAGAGTGGGGAGGATAGAAGATCCTTTGACATTCCTGTTACAAAGTGTCCTAATAATGAATTTTTCATAATGAAATTTCAATATTTATTATTCTTCTTCGTGAAATATAATTAGCCTAATTCTAAATGTAGATGCGTAATATAAGTGCGACACAATGTGTTCTTTCCGAGAACTCATATCGGTCCGCATCGTTATTTTATAAACAAAGCTTGACTAAGCAGACCTGGAAGAGACTGCGTTTTAAGATCTAAAATAGTTTGAACAATCAATCAAGAAATTTGTAAGTTTTCAAAATTATATCATTTTCAAACAATTTTAACTTAAAAACAGTACAATTTAGTGATTATAAGCTGTTTCTTGAAAAATCTAAATTGAAAAATGTCATTTACAAATTAAAAATTTAAAAATATGTAACAATGCAACTTTTAAAGTTTACATTCAGCACCCTGAAACTCGAACGATTCAAGGTTTATTTTATTTTAAATAATTCAATTTTATTTAGTTTATTTTTGAATATTTGATTTATAATTTCTTATTTTAAATAAACAGTCAAATATTGTTAAATATTGAAACAAAAATTATTTAATTAAAAATTTTCAAACTGTATGCTTACAAAATGGAGTATTTCAGAATGCAATAATATTTGAATAGAATTTGAAATTGAATAAATACATTAAATTATGAATATATTAATTAAAATGTTTGTGAAAATTGAAAAAATATTTTGAAGTTTCAATCGGATGCATACATTTCATTAATTACTAAGGCTTTCGAATTGAAATAGTTCAATTTTTGACGTAAAGATCTATAAATTATTTAATTATGAACAGATTCAGAATCGTCATATAAAATCAATTTTATTATTATTCTATTTTTTATTATTATTCTATCAACGGCCATACCACGCTGGAAACACCAGTTCCCGTTAGATCACTGACGTTAAGCAGTGTTGGGCGCGGTTAGTACTTGGATGGGTGACCGTATGATACTACTGCGTTGCTGTTGGCGGTCGTGGGTGTGGTGAGCCCACACTTGTAGTTATTTACTACAAGAAACTATCCACCTAGAAACACTACCCGAATCGGGTAGTGTAACGCTTACCCCTTGAGGCTCGCCGAAAGGGAAATAGCTTAATGTTATACTATTTTTAAGAGTCAAACTATAGTTCAATTTTAAAATTAAATACTTAATTTATATTTACAGTTTATCAACTTAACATTTTTCTTGTTTTCTTTTTTTGTCAAAGTTAACCCGTGCCCCCGAGCCTTTGAAATTAACATGGGGGGTTTAAATGGGTAGAGCTTGATTTTCAAAAAAATGGAAAAAAGAGCTACTTGTTATAAACTTTTTGTGAATTAAAGTATTAAAAAAGTATTAAAATTATTCTTTGAACATGCAATAAGATGTTCAGAGAATAATTTCCACTCAGAAAGTTTTAATTTTGACTCCCCACCCCCCTTTCAAGCCATTGTTATTGTGCTTGGAAAGTGCGACCTAAAAACTGCAAAATAGCAGTTTTCTAATAAATTCATACTAAAAACGGTATTCTTGGATTTTTTTAACAAGAATTATTTTTAATTGATGAGGGACGAGTTTGCAAGTATTTTGTAAATAATTTTTAATTATTCAAACAATTATTATTTGTTTAAGAATTATATTTGTCTTGAAATCGTGGAAAATTGATGGCAATTTTCTTGCTTTTTATGTGTGTAAATTCGTGAAGAGTAATATATTCTTGAAATACCCCATTCGTCTGAATTCAGCGAAAATATTTTAGGGAACCGTATTCATTTGAAAGTGCCAACACGAATTAATTTCAGTGTCGGCCAATTCATTTTAATCCGCGAGATTCGAATTCTTAAGGTATAACTAACGCGCAGGGGTATATAAGATCTGTTGTAAATATATAATAATTATTCCCGTAGCTCAGTGTTCTCCTCTGGACTTATACACTTGGCATCGCTGGTTCGAGACTCGGGCGAATTTAAACATGTTAATTCCCCGCAATCCTCCCGAATTAGTTTCTTTTTGCTGAGATAGTAAACTTCAATTTTATTATCTTATTTGAAAAATTCGAGTCTGGGCTTTGTGGGGGGACAAGCCGCCGTGCCCCCCCCCCCCCTCTGGATCCGCGCCTGTTTAGCAGTATATTTTTTAAATCAAACGCGATAAGGGACTTTATTCATAAAAACATATTTTAAAACCAATTTCTGTCAATTAATTATTTTCTCGTGTGGACCTTGTGAAGCCCTAGACAGGTAAAACTAAATATAGCTGCGAGTGCAAAGTGAAGTTGGTAGTGAGTTGAATATAATTCGATTAAGTGCACACGGAGAAAAAAATATGCCTATAATAGTAAGAACACTAGTCATGCTTTTGTCGCAGGTTTCATTCTTGCTATCCTGGTACAAAATTCATTCATTTTAAGCAGGAAACCCTTTATCCTAAAAAAGTACAAAGCTTCATGCTTTGAAAGCGCTTATCCCTTGCGAAAAAAGCTCCAACTTCACCTTGCTATATTTGTAAAGAACTCACCCTATTAGAGTATGAGTACTCTTACAAATGAGATATTAGGCCGCGCTTACTTACGAACGTAGCGCCGGTAGGCCTGGCCTAACTTCACATCGCTTTTGCAAGACTACTCATACCTTAAGAGGATGGGTTTTCTTACAACCGTAGCAAGGCAAAGTTGGAGCTATTTCCGCAAGGCACAACTGCTCTGAGGGCATGTGACTACAGCAATAACGGCATGCGCTTGATTCTTTTATGATATAGGACATTTAATGCTAAAAATGTCTAACCTGATGCCAATATTGGCAGAAATTCATGCCAATTTGGCACATGAAGTTCCGTACTGTAATATCAAGAGCTCAGCCTACTATAACAGTGCGATTTTTTTCTCCGTGCAAGATGTTATGGTTATATTTTTCGTACTTTAGATGGTATCACAATAAAATATCTACGTCTCTTGAAATATACGCGAATACGACTTTCTTTTTATTTGAAGTTTTATGTGGGACAAATAAATTATAAGAAATGGATGGCCAAAAAACTCGATTGTAGTAGAAGTAAAAAATACAGGACGAGGCAGAAAAACCTTTTATGAAGTTACGTTGTGTTCGGCGAGCGACGATTTATTCGAATCTTCAGCAGGTTAGAAATATTCATTGTAAACTGATTTAATTATGCAACGTAAATTTAGTAATTCTTCATTCAATCATTAATATTGGCTTTTATATAGAAATTGTATTATTCCAAATACACCACATTTTGCTTTGAAAACAAATGTTGAGGTTAGGATAAGAAGAGTGTTGTTTATAACTAAAATTATAACTAAATTATGAAAGCGTACACCTTTTAAAAATAATAAGTATAAATGGACTTCCATGTATGTATTTAAGCTATAACTAACTATCAAGTATCTTGCCATGTTAACCCTTTGAGGGGCATATTTTTCTGATGGACGAATTTTGGAAGTCATAACTGATTTTAAGGTTTTTGGGGTCGCTAATTACGATTCCGGAGTCAGATTTCGGAAATTCAAAATGGCGGAACCAATATGGCGGCTATTTAGAGCCAAATTCGTGGTTTTTTGTTCAATCATATTTTCATATCAATTTTCTTACCAAAATTGCCGCCATATTGTATTCGCCATCTTGAATTTTGTGTCTTTGATATCAGAATCGTAATCAGCGACCTCAAAAACCCCCATAATCCGGTTTCTCGCCGATTGAACAAAAAAACCACAAATTTGACTCAAAATAGCCGCCATATTGGTTCAGCCATTTTGAATTTCAAAAATCTGACTCCAGATTCGGAAACTACGACTCAAAAAACATAGAATCCCACCATGACTTGAGCATGTTATGGGGCTTGTTTTCCTACAACCAAATTTATCCGTAAAAAGTGGCTTTTTTGAAAGTAATTTGTTTATAATTATGAACATAATGAAGATATTGATTTCTCATCTATGAAAATATCAATATTTGAACCTCAACTACTCAAACATCCAATAAATTACGAAAGAATACAAGGAAGAAGTAGGAAAATATCCAAATTATTGATGATAAACAGGTGGGACGTATATGTCCCACTGCCCCGCAAAGGGTTAAAAACTATGATGCCAATACTGGAGGACAGTTTTAGTATAGTGAAGGACTGTCTAGATTCTATACAGACCCTATTGATAGGCTCTCGTTGGTTTTCCTACTCATGACCTAGCTAGCTGAACGTGACGTTTCCGCTTGCGCCCTCGATAGATTGCCACTTTAAGGTCTCGATAGAAAATAGGAAATCTAGACAGGGTCTATTAAGAACCGAGTTTGAATTTCTACCCGGGTTCAGATTGCTCACGCAAAGAATCAGTTTATGTAAAACATCAATTTTGCACATCTTCATAATGTAAATTTTTCAAGTTTCGTTGTCAAGGAGATTTTTTCGGTTCGTTCAATCCCTTTCGGTTTCTAAGGGCCGTTTTGAACATGAGAAGGAGGTGGGATGTGACCGAATTAACCCCCCTTCCGCTTCTGACTTATTCGAAAATTAATTAGCGTTTTGGTTACTTACTGAAAAATTATCGTGTAAGTAGCCGAAACAGACCTCCTTTTCCACCTGGTTCTAAGGTTATTAAGTAGCGAAGAAAAAACTAACCTATAAAAAATCATCACTTTTTTACAAAATATATGTAAATCGATTTTTTTGGTTTTCCTAAAAGAATTCTTTTTTTTTGATGATGAAATAAAGAAATAAAAATGAACTTTGAAAAAAATTGGTAAATTGAGAAAAGCCGTGATTCTATAGTATTGCCCGCTTCTCTATGAAACCCTTCTTGAAGAGCGTTTGTCGACCACTTTGCGAAAAAAATTTTCAGTAGCGAGAACAATCTGATCGCAGGATGGTAACGGAAAATTCAAAACGTCACATTTTGTTGTATACCCTAATAGAGTAATAGGCAATATTCATATTTTAGAGCCATATTTTATACACGGGAAAAATAATATGACCTGTCTATCGATACCAGTAGTTTACTTCAATCATTAAAACAACGTAATCAAAATTAAGAATTGTATTTTTATTTGAAACACCTTCACACTTGATGACATGTATATTCCGTTTCCTTAAATTCATGAAAATTTTGTTTCTATAAATTGAGAAACCATTGGTGTCAAACATCAGCCAATCGTGGCAATTAAGATTCCTCACACAAAGAAACAGTTTTTATAAAACAACAATTTCGCACATTTTTAGGGTGTAAATTTTGCAAATTCGTTGTCAAAAAGATCTTTTTGGTTCCATGATACCTTCACATCGAATAGGTTTTCATAATTTAAACAAAAAATTCTGTAAGACAGTCAAATTTTTTTGCGTGTAAGTACTTATTCCACTGTTATATCACTCTTCAAAGTAAGGAGTATGTAAAGAAAACTAAAAGTAATAAACTGTCAAGAAATCAGTAGGCAATAGACATTGGTTCATTGATAATGAAATATGTCAGGGAAATCAAGGAATGGGTAATTGATATGGCTGCGGAGAAAGTGAGAAAAAATCGTAGCAGCGACGGGTGCAACAAAATCAGCGTGCGCTGCCCGCGCTAATTAGTGGCAATGAAAATTAGCAGTTAATACACGCGTGTATACAAGGAATGGGGGTAGTTTGATTGGGCCAATTCGAGGCAATTCCTGGCGATTGCTGGTTTCATTGAGCCTGCTTAAAGAGCTCAGTTCTATGCTGCCGGTCAACGGACATGGATCTCTTCAATGTTACTGCCATCTTTGGGATTGCTTATCGAAAATCTTTTCGCGAAATTTATTTCCGAGAAAGTTCCTGCAAAAATAGTATATTTCTGCGACCGGATTCTGTTCACCATGTTGGCTTTACACGACGAAGGAGAAGAGAAAGAAGGTGAGCCATGAGGAGGATGTAGGCCGGAGTCTCCTCCACTGTGACCTTGAGATCATGATGAGTGACCTACAAATTTTCAAGCCTTGACATCGCGGAACATTTTGGTTTCCGTTAACACTGTGATTCAAAATTTAACGTACGTTCACAGTGAATCATGCTTTCGTAATGCAAAAGTGGAGATGAGGAAGGAGATAAAAAGTATTATGGAACAATCAAAGAGGAATTGATTTTAGTTCAAGGGTTTTGAAAATGTATGATAGAGATTCTGATTTTTTAATACTCAAGTCAGGATTGAAACTTGTAATGGGAAATACGAAAAGCAGATTTCGAAGAGAGGATCTCCAGTTCCATAAAAGACTTATTGCTGGAAAATAAATGGTGAGTTTAAATTTAAATGATAATAACTTTTTATGACACAATTAATAAACATTTTTTTTTTAAATAATTGCATACTGAACAACATGGTAATTTCTGTCAAAATATATCCACTGGAACTCACAGTAAACAAATGTATTATATATTTTTTTTTTCAAAAATTGATCAAACCCAAAACGGTGATAGCAATTGGTTAATAAATAACTAATACACATAAACAATGATAATATTGACCGATTTTGTTATATTTAAAAAAAAATTTGACGATTTTATATGCTAGGGGGGGGGGGGGAATACGTGAACAGACCTTGAATTCTTTTGAAATCGGAAAATTCAGAACGAAATCGAACCTTCTGTGTTAAAAAATAATCTATACTACATATTTCATAACCATTTTAGAATGTGAAAAATACTCAATAGTTGCCTCTGGGCTATAAGAAAATTTCTAGTAGATTAAGTAGGTACATCGTTATAATTTCCTCTAGGCACAATCGAAAATTTTGACCCTTAATCACAAGAAAGCGAATATCTCTGAAACTCAAACCGTACAACATGGGCCGTTTTTTCCGAATGTCTCTATATTGTAAAAAACTGTTGAATGTGAAAAAATTAAATGGAAGCCCTATCAAACCCGTAAATAATTTCTTAAATCTTCTAACAATCAGGCCTGAATCAAAGTGTCTAGTCGTCCAGCTTTTCCGAAGAATAGCCCAGTCGGGGCGGACAAAACCCCTCTCAATTTTTCAGCCCTGCCAAACAAATTTGCAAAATTTACCCTATTAGTCCTAAAAAGCTGGGCGATTAGCCACGGTCATATTGAATAGGGTACTATTTTTGGCACCAATAACAATTTTTGGGCCCTTTTATATTTCTCAACCAAAAATTGAAAAATCGACGAAACCAAATTTTTAGGGTTTTTTGGGATCTCTAGAACCGCAAAAATTATATTTAAAAAAAACGTACCTTAAAAATACCCTTAAAAATAAATACGCAAAGACCCAAATCTAAGCTTATCAGAATGTTGGGCTTTTTTGGCTTTCCAAAACATGCAAAACTAATTTCCTAAAATCAACCCCTTACATTGAAAAACTAACCCTGAATAAACAAATTTATACCAAAACACACAAATTCATTATTTTTGGCTAAAATTCGGTACCTCCATGCAATCTGGGGTTAGCAGTCTGAACTCTCCGATCTCGTTTTGTGTTGGCATCTAACGCCGCTATGTATACGTGGCTACGGGCAAGCACAAAACGAGATTGGAGAGTTAAGCCTGTTAACCCCAGATTGGAGAGTATAGCATGGAGGTACCGAATTTAGGGCAGAATTTATACAAATTTATACAACAAAAAATAGAATTTATACACTACCGCTAATGTCTGATTAAAATAATAATAAGAATAATAATAATAAAAATTGGTTTTAAAAAAAATTAGTCATCTCCAACTGTCCCGTCTGCCGCGTAAGATCATCCGCGGCTAGAGACCTGACTCCAAGGAACAGTGTTGCCCGATGTTTTCTCGCGTAAATTTCCCGCTCTTGCTTACCTTCTAGGACAGAAGGAGCAGAAGCGGATGACGTACACGTTCCAGTTGCGTCGGGACTGGTTGATTTTAAAGAACCATGATCGTAGCTTCCGGAGCCTGCAACTTCTCAAATAAAAAAAAATAAAAAAATAAATAAATATAAGTATAAAAAAAGTATCCAGAGGTGAAACCTTCATCTCCAACTGTCCCGTCTGCCGCGTAAGATCATCCGCGGCTAGAGACCTGACTCCAAGGAACAGTGCTGCCCGATGTTATCTCGCGTAAATTTCCCGCTCTTGCTTACCTTCTAGGACAGAAGGAGCAGAAGCGGATGACGTACACGTTCCAGTTGCGTCAGGATTGGTTGCTTTAAGGAAACATGATCGTAGCTTCCGGAGCCTACAACTTCTCACATATAATAATAATGTTAGCAACCTATACAACCAAGATCCATAAGTATAGCGAGCTAAGGCATGAAGTAAACACAGTATGGAGGAATGTGAAAAATGCATCTATTCATCCTATTGTGATTTCGGCTACAGGCAATGTGCACGCAAGATGCACTGAACATCTTGAACATTTAGGAGTCAGTAGGGTACTGGCAGCAGCTCAGAAGGCTGTTTTATTGAACACCTGTCGCATCGTGAAAAATTTTCTAGACCATCAGGAAGCAAATGACTAAAAACCTGTGGAGTGGCAGATGGTAGCTCTAAGAAAGCATCCAGAGGCGACTGTTGTCGCCTCCAACGCTCGCGGCCGCTGTGTATGGATAACAGCGGTAGAATACGAACTCCAAACTACACTATGCTTCTAATTTTGTGCCTACAACATCATCGCAGAAGATTTCGGATATCGTATTAAATTGACTTATAACATCCTTATCTCATCAGTCACTTGACTTGGTCCGTGGCTATGATGAAAAAGCGGGTTTACCCGAGAACAAGATTAAGAAAAAATAATAATAACGTTAAACCAGGGAAAAGATTCGCCATCCCGGACATTATCCAATTTCAAGTTTTTATGAACTCAAGTTATTCATCCCACTTCCAATGCGGCTAATACCATGCCCGTGGTATAATCGACAAAGAGAATTCAATACTTTAAGACAAATAGTTGGTATTTTTGAGACACAGCGAAGATAAAAATCTCCCACTTAGATTAGAAAGGCTTTAGTGCTTGAAAACATTAGCCACCCCTTTGATGCGGGTAGAAACAAACCTCGATCTTTTAATTCGATAAACTCCCATTGACTAAGTACCGGGTCATGAGTTACCTGTGGGAGGAGGTGGGCCAATAATAATAATAAAAATGATATGATTTTTTTCTACTTTGACTGAAATGTGTGTTTTTATGTTTTGAATATATATAAAATTGTAATTTCTTTCGTGTTCGTCGTATACGTACGTGTAGTACTTTTTTCTATTTATTTTATTCGCTGACTTGCCACTGATTTCCTTTTTTACCTTCTTAATACATTCTCAAATTTACTGTAATTTTTAAAATTAAATGTCTTAATAAAATATCGAAATATCTTAAATAAAAACAAAGTCATTTTACCATTCGTTAATTGTCTCACTAATCGTAGAAAATAATATTTGTTTACGATTTACGGGGAAAAAATTGTTTAAACAAATAATTTTTTTTAGAAAGTAACTAAATATCCTGAAGAAACTATATTACTCTCTAAATAATACCATTTGTTAATTGTGTCATCAATTGAAGAAAATAATATTTTTGTTACGATGAACAAGGAAAATTTTGTTTAACAAATATATTTTTTTAAATTACCAAGTATCCTGCTAAAAATATATTATTCTCTAAATATGTCCATTGTGTCAGTAATACCAGAAAATAACTTTGCATAATTCTTACGAAATAAAGGGGGAAACAATCGTTTAAATAAATAATATTTGTTTAAACAAGTCAAAGTTATTTAAAAAATACCTAGAAATCCTTCACTTATGGATTAAAATTTTTTTTTTTTTTTTTTTTTTTTTTTTTTGGGTGATTCAATCCAATTCATTTAGATTATTACAATTTCACAAACAGGAAAAAGAAATAATCCAAAAATATTTCATATATATTTCTAAAATTGCTATATTTAGTGCAAACTTATTACAAACAAAATTTTTTAATAAAAAGATTTCTTTCAAGAAATTGAGTTAAAAATATTCAGACTCAATTAAAAGAAATCAGAAAATATTCATGAACAAAAACCCTACAAATTGGAACGAATCTTTTGTTTAGTGTCTCTATTTAATAATTTTAAAATTAAGATAGAACAGAAATCCATTTTATCATGAATAATTTTATGCAAAATGAGCATGAAAAAGATTCAAAATTAAAAAATAGACTTCTAGATCACCTCACTTTTCGGCTCATTAGAGACAAAAATAACCAATTGAAAAAAGAGGGAGAAAAGGAGAAAAAGTCAACCAAAAATACCAACCTCTCACTTTTTCTTTTATCCGTCTTTTTT
>CAKNYM010048107.1:42231-53093 GCA_932195095.1 Andricus curvator | reverse complement strand
AAAAATGACAAAGTTATCATTATTTTCACTCCTAAAGCTATAATTACGTAGATTAATACCAAAAATTTGAGGAAAATTTTTGGAAGGTGCCGGAACAAGGTGAAATCTCATAAAATAATATTTACCAGCGGTCTATGCTTATTGCTAGGAAATAAAACCAAATGGTGGTGTTTAAATTTTTGTTTTTTTTTTACTTTTTTCATGTAACAACAAAATTCGTGTCTGGTTAATATTTTGATAACATAATATTTCGTCGCAACCGATTCCGCCATTAGCATGAACCGCAGTCAAATTTGAAATGCTGGATACGGTCTAATAAATTTTGTAAATAAAATTTTACATTGTCAATTGCATAAAAGGTAACAAATTTTAAAATAGGTGAAAAAGGTGAATAGGTGACGATCTATGATCGCCGGCATTTTTATTATTAGATGATTAATTAATTAGTTATTTAAACATTATAAAAATTTAATTAAAAATATGATTAATAGTAAATAAAATTAAGTTTTCTTTTCAAACCATCAATTATACTTGCTAATTTTTGCTTCATCCTGTTCATACACTGATGAGGACCTAACTTTTCAATGTTTCGTAACTGCGTCTCATTTTGTCAACAAACTGCGTTTTAGTTTAGGAATTAGCGCGTTGCAGAGGGAATTTTGCAATACGGAAAATCCTCTCAATGACCTAATCGCCAAACTGAAACGCAGTTTTGAAACCTTGAAAAAACCGGATATCTCGGATTGTACTTTTTTTTTTTTTTGTCAAACTTGATCTGCCTTCTCCAGATATTTACAATTTACTGCGGCCACAGTCCATTTTACGCGTTCCAGGTAGCAGGATATCAGAGATCTTATAAAAATTACGTGATTTTTTAATTTTTTATTCTTGATACATACTCAAAATTTATAAATATAAAAATGAATCGTTGGGTTGGTAAAGTTGCTGTGGTAACGGGTGCTTCAGCTGGCATAGGATTAGCTATAGCTAAATCCTTGGTTCGAGAAGGGATGATTGTCGTTGGACTGGCCAGAAGAAAAACGAAAATGGAGGTCAGAAAATATATAATTTAATATGAATAATAATATAAAAAATAAAAAATGCATGTTTTGTGTAATATTGTGTATTCGAATTTTCTTATGATTAGAAAAAGCCCTTTTTAAATTAAAATCATAACATGACCTTTCGAAATGATCAAATACTACTAGCAATAAATGCACGCGCGCAAAAGCAGCAAATTTCTCAATATAAATTTTTTAGGGTGGCTTCTAAAAACAAAAACAAATTTCCGGTCATTTCCGGTTACCAAATAAACAAATTCAACTATTTTTCGTTGAAAATTAATTTTTTTTTTAATTGAAAATTCGACTATTAGATGTTTGATTCAGAATTCATCTATTTTGGTTGAAAAATCGAATATTTGGTTGAAGATTTAACTATTTTGTCGAAAATTAATTTTTTTTACGGTGAATTGAACTATTCCATTTTTAGTTGAAAATTAGTCGTTTTTGGTGGAAATTCAACTAATTGGCTGAAAGTTAAAATTTTTTGAAATGAAAATTGAGCTGTTCCATTTTTGGATAGTTGATTGTTTTCAGTGGGAAATTCAACTATTTGGTTGAAAATTGATTTATTTGGTCAAAAATTCGTTTTTTTTTTAGTTGAAAATTTATTTCTTTGGTTGAAAATTTAATTGTTTTGTTGAAAATTAGCATTTTGTTGTTGCAAATCAATTTGTTGAACTGCAAAATTGACTATTCCATTTTTTGTTGAAAATTAACTTATTTGTTGAACACTCATAATTTCGGGTTGAAAATTCAACTATTTTGTAGAAAAATCACCTTTTTGGTTTCAAAATTCAACTGCTTTGCTAAAAATTTGTCTTTTTGGGTTGAAAATTCAACTATTTCGGTAAAAAAAATTATTTTGTTCAAAATTCACATTTTAAGATGGAAAATTCGTCTTTTTGACTTGAAAATTTGGTTGACATTTTTTTCTTGTCGTTTTCCATAAATTTAATTTGTTTATTTTCAATGTTACTTTTTACAATTTCAACTAAAAATACGCATCCTAGCGTAAAGTGGTTTTGAGAAAATTTGTAGATATAATTTAGGCGAAAAATTTGGTTAAATAAAATGTTATTGTAGCTTGTGTCCTTATTCCAAAAAGGTAATTTTTTTGTTTTTAAGATATTTTCATAACAAGAGTTTATAACAAATTTGCAGATATTTTTTGGTTGAACAACTTTTGCCTTTTCATTTTTTTCGTGTCTTAAGTCGTTTTTCCAAAAGTAATTTTTTTATTTTTAATCTTGTTTTTTACGATTAAAAGAAAATCTACACGTTCTGTCTAAAAATTACTGATAACAAATTTTTAGATCCTTTTTGGGTGAAAAACTTTTGTTTATTAATTTTTGTTCGTACCTTGTGCCGTTTTCCAAAAAATTTAATTTTTCTATTTTTAATGTTATTTTTTACGATTAAAACAAAAATTACGCGTCCTATCAAACAATTATTGATGACAAATTTGTAGCTCTTGTTGGGGTAAACAAATTTTGTTGAATTATTTTTTTCATATCTTGTGTCGTTTGTCTAGAAATTCAATTTTTCTATTTTTAATGCAGTTTTTTACGAATAAAACAAAAAATATGCGTCCTATAAAAAAGTGATCTGTAACAAATTTGTAGATCTTTTTTGAATATACAATTTTTGTCAATTCATCTTTTTTCGTATCTTGTATAGTTTGACCGCAAAATGGAAATTTTGATTTTTCATTATTTTTTTGAATTTTCGATTTTTCAAGAAAAAGTCATTTATTTTATTCTGATTTAGAGTGAAATGGAAAGCATAAAAGAAAAAGGAACGTTTCATGCACTTGAATGTGATGTTTCTAAACAAGAAGATGTGATTAAAACATTTGACTGGATAAAGAAGAATTTAGGAGTCGTCCATGTATTGGTTAATAATGCTGGCGTTCTTGCTGTCGGAAAAATTCTTGGTATGTTAAAAATTTTTCAAAATTAAAAAAGGTACACTATACCTCAAGAAAATTGTTGTAATAGATGAAATTTGTTAGATTCAGACAAAGAAACTTGGGACAAATTGTTTGGTATAAACGTTATGGGCTTATTGTACTGCAGTCAGGAAGCTGTGAAAATTATGAAGGAATCTGGTCAAGAAGGTCACTTGGTAAACATAAACAGGTTTGTTTTAATTTATCATAAAATAAAAGCTAAAAAATTCGGGAAATTATTTGTTTAGTTTGAGTAAAGAATATAATTCCAAAGTAGATAGGCAGGGCCCTTATTTATTTAATGCGCAAAAGATGCAGGTGTAAAGGTAAAATTTGATATGGAGGGCTATGTGTGACATTCTGTTTTGTCTATAAATTTGATTTATTGCTTCTTAATAGATAATCCATTAAATGAAAAAGTCATGTCTTTATTTATTTAGTGCGCAAATAACTCGTTAAAAACATTATTCTGCCGTCTAGAACCTTCTGGAACTTTAGGATAAAGAGGCAGATATATTATTAGTCAAGAAGGTCACTTGATAAACATAAACAGGTTTCTTTTAATTTCTGGTGAAATAAAAGCTAAAAAATTCAGGAAATTATTTTTTTAGTTTGAGTAAAGAATATAATTTCAAAGTAGATAGGCAGGGCCGGTTCTAATCCAAGATTCCTACCGAATTTGCGTGAAAAGCTTCAAGGTTATGTATTGTGAGAAAAAGAAGGATGATTTATTGCTTCCTTACAGATAAACATTCATTTAAAAATGCATGCCCTTATGTATTTAATGCGCAAAAGGTGCAGGTGTGAAGGTAAAATTTGATACGGAGGGCTATGTATGACATTCTGTTTTCTCTATAAATTTGATTCATTGCTTCCTTAAAGATAATCTATTTAATCAAAAAGTAATGTCTTTATTTATTTAGTGCGCAAATAACTCGTTAAAAACATTATTCCGCCGTCTAGAACCATTTAGAACTTTAGGATAAAGAGGCAGATATATTATTAGTCAAGAAGGTCACTTGATAAACATAAACAGGTTTCTTTTAATTTATGATAAAATAAAAGCTAAAAAATTCGGGAAATTATTTTTTTTAGTTGAGTAAAGAATATAATTCCAAAGTAGATAGGCAGGACTTGTTCTAATCCAAGCTTCCTACCGAATTTGCGTGAACAGCTTCAAGGTTATGTATTATGAAAAAAATAAGGATGATTTATTTCTTCCTTACAGATAAACATTCACTTAAAAATGCATGCCCTTATTTATTTAATGCGCAAAAGATGCAGGTGTAAAGGTAAAATTTGATACGGAAGGCTATGTATGACATTCTGTTTTGTCTATAAATTTGATTTATTGCTTCCTTATAGATAATCTATTTAATGAAAAAGTCATGTCTTTATTTATTTAGTGCGCAAATAAATTGTTAAAAACATTATTCTGCAGTCTAGAACCTTTTAGAACTTTAGGATAAATAGGCAGTTATATACATAAACAGGTTTCTTTTAATTTATGATAAAATGTAAGCTAACAAATTCGGGAAATTATTTTTTTAGTTTGAGTAAAGAATATAATTCCAAAGTAGATAGGCAAGGCCGGTTCTAATCCAAGATTCCTACCGAATTTGCGCGAACAGCTTCAATGTTTCTCAAATTATGAGAAAAATAAGGATGATTTATTGCTTCCTTACAGATAAACATTCATTTAAAAATGCCTGCCTTTATTTATGTAATGCGCAAAAGATGCAGCTATATAGGTAAAATTTGATATGAAGGGCTATGTGTGACATTCTGTTTTGTCTATAAATTTGATTTATTGCTTCTTAATAGATAATCCATTTAATGAAAAAGTCATGTCTTTATTTATTTAGTGCGCAAATAACTCGTTATAAACATTATTCTGCAGTCTAGAACTTTTTAGAACTTTAGGATAAAGAGGCAGATATATTATTAGTCAAAAAGGTCACTTGATAAACATAAACAAGTTTCTTTTAATTTATGATAAAATAAGAGCTAAAAAATTCGGGAAATTATTTTTTCAGATTGATTGAAGAATATAATTCCAAACTAGATAGGCAGGGCCGATTCTAATCCAAGATTTCTTACAGATAAACATTCATTTAAAAATGCGTGCCCTTATTTATTTAATGCGCAAAAGATGCAGGTGTAAAGTTAAAATTTGATATGGAGGGCTATGTATGACATTCTGTTTTGTCTATAAATTTGATTCATTGCTTCCTTATAGATAATCCATTTAATGAAAAAGTAATGTCTTTATTTATTTAGTGCGCAAATAACTCCTTATAAACATTATTCTGCAGTCTAGAACCTTTTAGAACTTTGAGATAAAGAGGCAGATATATTATTAAAAAATATTCTATAAGCTTAGCACGGACGTGAACCACTTCAGCTGTAGAATGTTCTCTCATAATATATCTGCCTCTTTATCCTAAAGTTCTAAAAGGTTCTAGATTGTAGGATTATGTTTTTCACGAGTTATTTGCGCACTAAATAAATAAAGACATGACTTTTTCATTAAATGGATTATCTATAAGGAAGCAATAAATCTTTATAGACAAAACAGAATGTCATGCATGGCCCTCCATATCAAATTTTACCTATACACGTACATCTTTTGCGCATTAAATAAATAAAGAGAGGCATTTTTAAATGAATTGTTATGCACAAGAAAGCAATAAATCGTCCTTTTTTTCTCATAATGAATATTCTTTAAGCTGTTTACGCAAATTCAGCTCTCACAATTGCGCAATATTATTCTTTGACGTCATCAGGACCCTCCGAGAACGTTCTAGAAGCTTATCACGGACACGAAACACCACAGCTATATAATCTTCTCGATATCGGTAAGGTAGGAATCTTGGATTAGACTCGGCCCTGCCTATCCACTTTCAAATATAAATTTCAATTTTTTTGCGACATTGAATTTTCTGAATAACAATTTCAAAATGAGGAATTTTAATTCTGAAAATTTATTTATAAAAGAGAATATTTAAATTGTAAATGATACATTAGTAAAGAAAGCAACAATTTTTTCTTCAACTTTTGACCAAATGTTTTAAAAATGACGAAAGGACTATAAATTATTTATTATAATTGATTCTGTTCTTCACGTTTTGTTACCATGATTTCTAATCGTTTTCACACAAAAGATTACTATTTTCAGTTTTGATGATATCAAAACATGTCAAAATATAACCTGGATGATTTAAGGATATATTTTTTTAATTTAGCAGAATTTTAAAAAATTTGGGGAAACTTTAAATCATTTCACAAGATATATAACATTTTTAAGTTTTGAAAAAATTCAGAAAAAAAATTATTCTTGAGAACACTTCCAAAAATGTAATATAAAATGTAACAAAAACAACAAATTTTTGTTTTGATTCAAAATTCAACTTTTTTGTTGAACATTCGTCGTTTTGGTTTAAAAATTTATCTCTTTCTGACATTTCACCTTTTTTGGTCAAAAATGCAACTGTATGGTTTAAAATTAATCTGTTTCGATTGAAAATTAAATTTTTTTGTTTAAATTCTACTATTTGGTAGAAGATTTAACTATTTTGTTGAATTTTTTTCAGTTGAAAATCTATTTTTTAACTGAAACTTTAACTATTCCACTTTTGGTTGAAAATTAATACTTTTAGTTGAAAATTTAACTACTTGGTTAATTTTTTTAAACATAAAATTTGCCTTTTTTTTCTTTCCTAAATTTTAGAAAAAGAATGTAGAAGATTTTAAAGCCAAATTTTTAGATTTTGCAAGAACACAAAATTTAAAAAGAAATTCAAGTAAGTTTGAGAGAAATTTACAAGTTTTGAGAAGATTCAAAAATAATTTTAAACTTGAAAAGATTTTTAACAAATTTAAACAAAAAATGGATTTTTAAAGATTTAGAAGAACAAATCTAGAAGCTTTTTAAGAATTCTGAAAGGTTTCAAGAGAATAAATTTGTTTTCAAGATTCCTCGGGAATTATAAAGATATTTAAAACATTTTAGAAAAAACTCGAATCATTTTAAAAGATATTTAGAAATATTTAAAAATTTCAAGAATAATTTGAAATTTAAAAAGATGTCAAAAAATTTAAAACAAAATGTAGATTTTTGAAGACTTAAATTTTTTAACTTTCTAAGGATATCGAAAGGTTTCAAGATATGTAATAAACAAAATTTTCTTAGTATTTCTAGAAAAATTAAAAATGATTTTTTATTTTGAATTTTTAATTTCAAAATAGTATTTAAAAATATTTTTAATAATTTCAAAAGATTTCCAAAATTGTCGAAAAAAATCTGGAATATTTTAAGGCAATTTTTGTAATTTTTAAAGTTTTGTAAAACTTTTAAGAATAATTCAAGACAGTTTATAAAATATGTTATGGGTGAGGATTCAAGTATTTTTTTCGAAATTCGTCTTTTCTGGATGAATTTAACTGTTTAAAAAAAATAAAATCCTTTTTCATTGAAATATCAACGTTAAATTTTTCGCTGAGAATTCATCTTTTTTGGTTGAAACTTCAACAACTTTGTTAAAAGTTGAACCCAAATTATTAAAAATTTTTTTTTTTTTCTGTTGAAAATTCAACTATTTAGTTAATTTTTTTTTATTGACTCAAAAATCTTTCTTGACTGAAAATTCAACTGTTTTGTTGAAATCTCATCTTTTTTAGTAAAAAATGCAACTGTTCGGTTAAAAATTAATCTCTTTTTGGTTGAAACTCAACTTTTTTGTTGAAGTTTTGATTTCACATATCTGAAATCTTCAAAAATGTTTTTGAATTTTCTCAAGAATCTTAGGAAAATTATATTTATTTATTATTTATTATAATTATTTCCCTCTAAAAGTTAAAAAATTCACAAAATTATTGTTTAGTTCAAGTAAAGAATATAATTCAAATGTAATTTCCAATTTTTTTTTCAGCGTTGCAGGACACAAACTGATTAGCAATCCGGGAATATACATAAACGTATATGGTGCAACAAAATATGCTGTTACTTCAATAACACAATCCTTAGAATTGGAATTAATTGGAACTAAAATAAGAACAACGGTATGTATTTTTCGAAATTTCATCAAATATGATATTGTTTTCAAAGTGTCTACATGTACCGAAAAAATCCGGCTATTCGTACTAAGATTCCTACCTTACCGACGTCGAGAAAATTCTAAAGCTGAAGCGGTTCGTGTCCGGGCTAAGTTACTACAATGTTCTCGAAGGTTCCCGATGACGTCACAAAATGATATTGCGCAATTTTGTGAAACGAATTTAGCGTAAACAACTTCAACGTTATTTATTATCCCAATTACGCATTTTACGTAAACAGTTTTTAAAATTATATTTTGGTTTGTCATTGTTTTTCTCATAACTGTATGACGCAGTAGAAAATGCAAGGACAAATAAAAATACAAACCTGAAAGTTTTTACGCGAAATGCTTAATTGAGATAATAAATAACCTTGAAGTTGTTTACGCAAAATTCTTTTCACAAAATTGCGCAATATTTTGTGACGGCATCGGGTCCCTTCGAGAAGATTCTAGAAACTTAGCACGGACACGAACCACTTCAGCTTTAGAATGTTCTCGATGTCAGTAAGGTAGGAATCTTGCTATAGAACCGGTCCAGCCTATCTACTGAAATTTCAGTGGAAATAGACCCTTCCCCATAGAATTCTTACCGAAAAGATCCAGCTGTTCGTACCGAAATTTCGGTACACGTACCCAGGGACTATTGCTTTATTGTAATACACCCGACTCGCGGTTTAGCCATTCTCGGTTTAGTAATTCCTAGAACTAGCCTCGGAAGGGCCGCAGTGCGCGAGTACTCAGTCGAATATATTGCGCAATATTATGCATTCCAATTGGAAATGGTTCAGGCAGCCCTGACTGTTTACGTTTCGATACTCCCGGTTTAGCCAAAATTGTTCTTTCCAGCAACCCCCGACACTGAGGTTAAACCGAGAGTCGGGTGTAAGTTTGTTGAGGTTTTTTCCGGTTGTACGATGTTATCTATTTCGAAAATAGGAATGATTGTGTAAATAATAATTAAAATGGGATATATTGTGTTGTTGTAGAGCATCAGCCCAGGATACGTGCATACAGATATTACTAAAACAACAAAAATAAGTGATCCTAAGATGCAAGAGATGTTACAAGCGCCTGGTTTAGAAGCAGAGGACATTGCAGATTCTGTGGTTTATGTATTAGGTACACCTCCACGTGTTCAAGTGACGGAACTTACAATTAAACCACTTGGGGGCCTTGCATAAATTATTGCAAAATGGGGCTAAGCGGTTACTTTTTTTCGGTTTTTAAGAATAAAGTAAAAAAAGAATTTACATACATCAGATATTGAGAGATCACAGTGGTTCCGAAGTTCAATTGTACGTAAAGTAGGGGATTTAAAAAAAAAAGAAGTAATTTTATTCTAATAAAAATACCAGCGTAATGAACTTTCGTAATTGACTTTCCCTCCCCTACTCTCCCAGGACATTCCCAGAGTTACCCTCCCCTCACTTCACTACTGGCTATTCCTTCACCAACAACTTCCATATTTACTTCCCCCTCTCCTCGCTACCCAGCTGACACACCCCTTCCCCTACTTCCCTTCTCCGGCCCTAATTTCCCTTCCCCTAATCACCCTCATTTCTAATAATTTACCCTACTTTCCCTCCCCTCACTTTCCCTTCTTTACTTCTCAACCCTTGATTTCCCCTACTTCTCCTACTTACCCTTCCATTATTTCTCCTACTTACCCTTCCATTATATCTCCTAATTCCCCTCCCATCATTTCTCCTACTTCACCTCCCCTCATTACCCCTACTTACCATACTTCCTCTCCATTCACTTCCCCTATTTTCCATTCCCTAATTTCCCCTAGTTCCTCTCCCCTCATTCACCGTCATTTCCCTTCACTGCCCCTAATTTACACCCCTCATTTACTCTACTTCATCTACTTCTCCTTCCCTAATTTCCCCTACTTTACCTACTTCCCCTTCCCATATTTCCAGAACTTCCCCCTCATTTGCCCTCCCCTCACTTCCCTGCTCTCATTTTCCCTCACTTCCCATCCCATCATTTCCCCTCACTACCTCTACTTCCCCCCACTTACTTTCTCTAATTCCTCCCCCATCACTTATCCCCAACCCTAATTACCCCTACTTCGCATACTTACCATTCCCTGATATCCCCCACTTCCCTTCCCATCATTTTCCCTACTTAACAAACCCTCATTTCCCCTCACCATACCTACTTCCCCTCAACTCACTTTCCCTGAATCATCTCTCTTCATTTCACTTCCCTCATGTTCCCTAGTTCCCCTTCCATCACTCCCCCAACATTTCCCTTTACTTCCCCACCTTTCCCATCCCTCATTTACCCTTATTCATCTACTTCCCCTTACATAATTTCACCTACTTAACCCCTCATTTTTTCTTCAACTTCCCCCCCCCCCCATTCTCCTCACTTCCCCTACTTCAGATACTTTCACTCTCATTATTTCCCCTATTTCGCAACCCCTCATTACCACTCACTTCTCTTCCTCTCATTTCCCATCATTTTCCCAACCCTCTTTCCCCTCATTTCCTCTACTTTCACTCCGCTCATTTCATTTCATCTACTTCCCCTCCCATAATTTCACCTACTTAACCCCTCATTTTTTCTTCCAACTTTCCCCTCATTCCCCTACTTCAGATACTTCCACTCTCATCATTTCCCCTACTTCCCCACCCCTCATTACCCCTCATTACCCCTCACTTCTCTTCCTCTCATTTGCCATCATTTTCCCTACCCTCTTTTCCCCTCATTTCCTCTACTTTCACTCCGCTTCATATCCCCTCCCCT
>CAKNYM010048107.1:23514-42221 GCA_932195095.1 Andricus curvator | reverse complement strand
TTTTCCCTACCCTCGTTTCCCGTACTTTCCTTCCCCTCATTTCCTCTGTTTTCACTCCCCTCATTTTTCCTATTTCCAGTTCCTCTACTACCTCCCTCACTTCCCATCAATTCTCCTAATTTCCCTCCACTAATTTCCCCTACTTGACCTACTTCCCCTCGCCTCATTTCCCATCATTTTTCCTACTTTCCGTACCCTCATTTCCCCTACTTTACTTCCCCTCATTTCCTCTACTTTCACTCCTCTCAGTTTCCCTATTTCCTTAGTTTCTCTACTACCCCCTCATTCCCCATCAGTTCTCCTAATTTCCCTCCCATTATTTCCCCTACTTCACCTCCCCTCATCACCCTACTTTCCCTACCCTTATTTCCCCTACTTTCCTTCCCCTCATTTCTTCTACTTTCGCTCCCCTCATTTTCCCTACTTCCCTATCTCGTCTACTTTCCCTCTCGTCATTTTCTCTATTACCCCCCTCATTTCCCCTCACTTCTCCTAATTTCTCCTACTTCACCTACTTCCCCTCCCATCATTTCCCCTCAATTACAACGAACGGACACCCGACCTAAATTATAAGGTTTTCTGCCTCGGGCTTCGAAACCCTAAAGGTAAGGGTAAATTCTTTTCCCCCAAGATAAAATAAACCAGGGCTGTTTGAAATCGGTTAATATCTTCTGTTCTCATTTTTGAATTGAAAATTCCAAAAAATTTCCCTATTGCTTCGAAAATTATGGCGAATTTTTTCTATATACAGTTTTTGCTAGTAAAGAATAATAAAAAATTATAAATTGAAAAAAAAATTTTTTGCTTAATTTATAATTTTTTGAAAATGGCCAAAAAACATGTTTTTTTGGATTGAGTCCTATGCACACATTTTGAAAAAAGTTGAGTATGTCGAACCTGCAATTTTTTCAGCTTGAATCAAAGAAACATTCTATCATTTTTTTCAAACAAAAATTTTTTTAGTCTTAGCAAACCGTCAAAATCGTTCAAAAAACGTAAAATTGACCATTTTTAAACTCTTGAAAAATCACTGAATTTTTTGTTTGTTTGAAAAAACAAAATAATAGCATGTTTCTTTGATTCAAGCTGAAGAAATTTCAGGTTCGACATATTCAACTTTTTTCAAAAGGTGTGCATGAGGGTGGTCCAAAAAACGCTTTTCGAGCTACAGGGCAAGTCCCCCCCCCCCCCCAAAAAAAAGTTTCCATTTCCGGAGAAAAAAAATCCCTTATTTTTTTTTCTTCGAAATTCGAATTTCACCTACTTAACCCCTCATTTTTTCTTCAACTTCCCCCTCATTCCCCTCACTTCCCCTACTTCAGATACTTCCACTCTCATCATTTCCCCTACTCCCCCCCCTCATTACCCCTCACTCATTGAGTTTCCTCTCATTTTTTTTCTCCCCTCATCACCCCTCAATCACGTGCCACCAAGCACTTCAAAATCCCATTTAATTAACATGGGGAAATTTTGGATTTTCGAAAAATTGCACTCATACTTCTCCGTTTGATTGAAAAGTGCCAAACTTTTTAGGGATTGAAGAGGAGTACCTATGAAATAAAAGCATACTAATAACTTTTATTTTTAACCCCCCCCCCCCCCACAGCGCCCCAAATATGACACAAAAATAAAAAAACTATATTTTTACGTATTATTGTTACTTTTTGGAAATTTCCGTCCTCTTTTTTATACGAATAATTACTAATGGACAATTTGGATATTTTCCATGACTTTTTAAACAATTTTTCATTGTTTGAACAAATGTAACTTTTTTAAACAATAATTTATTCCCAAAAAATGTAAAAAACAATCGTATTTTCTGATTGAAATGTAATAGTTTGTCATTGTTTGGAGTAGTAATTTTTTTTAAACATTATGTAATTATTTAAACAAATACTTATTGTTTATTCTCAATATTTCTAAAAATTGACCCAGAGATGTCCACTTTTTTCTTAAATTGGTATCCTATGCTACTTTTTGTTGAATAATTATATAATTTTGATACATATCTTTTAATGTTTAATACATTTCTATTTGTTTAAAAAATTTTGATTTGCTTAAGCAGTTTTTTTTCGATGTCTTAAACAAAATAAAATGAAATACATATAATTATTTTTCTGACTGTATAATTTGCATTAGTGAATGTGCTTTTTTATAATATAATTATGATAAAGATTGTAAAAATATGAAGAAAGCAATAATAAATACACTTTTATAATTTAAAGTTTATTATGGCTTTCATGATTTATTTAATAATGCGCCAAACAAGATGTAAACCATCCATACTCAATTTGAAGGAAATTTGAAAAAAAAACAATAATTAATTTTATAAACAATAACATAAAGTTTTTAGCAGAATTTATTACTCCTCCCAATCATTCAATAGTATGTTTAATTCAGAAAATACGATTTAAAAATATTTTTGGAAAAATAATTGTTTAAACAAATTATATTTGTTTGAACAATTAAAAAATGTTTGATATATTCTTTCTATACACTATACAGTCAGAACAATAATTATATGTATTTTATTTTATTTTTTTAATGTTATCGAAAAAACTGCTTAAGCAAATCAAAATTGTTTAAACAAATAGAAATTTATGAAAAATTAAAAGAAATGTATCAAAATTATATAATTATTTAACAAAAAGTAGCATAGGATACCAATTTAAGAAAAAATTTGACATCTCTGGGTCAATTTTTAGAAATTTTGAGAATAAACAATAAGTAATTGTTTAAATAATTACATAATGTTTTTAAAAAAGATTACTACTCCAAACAATGACAAACTATTACATTTCAATCAGAAAATACGATTATTTTTTACATTTTTTGGGAATAAATAATTGTTCAAATAAGTCACATTTGTTTAAACAATTAAAAATTGTTTAAAAAGTCATGAAAAATATTCAAATTGTCCATTAGTAATTATTTGTATGAACAAGACGGCCGAAATTGCTAAAAAGTAACAAGAATACGTAAAAATGTAGTTTTTTTTTTAAATCCAAAATTTCTCCATGTTAATTAAATGGGATTTTGAAGTGCCCGGTGGCACGTGTTAATATTCGAATTTCGAAAAAAAAAATTAGGGATTTTGTTTCTCCGGAAATGGAAACTTTGGGGGGGGGGGGGGGGCGTTGCCATCTAGGGTGAAAAAAAATTTTGCAATGCATTTTTGGACCACCCTAGTGTGCATAGAACTCAAACCAAAAAACATGTTTTTTGGCCATTTTCGAAAAATTCTAAATTGGGCAAAAAAAATTTTTTTTAATTTATAATTGTTTATTATTATTTTCTAGGAAAAACTGTACATAGAGAAAATTCGCCATAATTTTCGAAGCAATAGGAAAATTTTTGGAATTTTCAAATTAAAAAAGAGAACAGAAGATATTAACCGATTTCAAAATTTTTTTTTTTCACTTTTTTCGGATGTCAACCGACAAATTTTGTTCAATCAGCTCAAACGATTCGACTAATTTGATCATTTTCACTCCGCCATAATAAAAATGTCTTGTTTTCACTTCGGCTTTTACTTACTTGATCACATATGATGTCCCATTTTTTCTCGTTATCATACTGCTTCAAAAGCTTTGCTTTGTCCGGCGGCAAATCCATTGAAGCCTGAAACACAAAAAGAAGATTCACATTTAGTACAACGCATGGAATGGACCGCAACATAATTACATGGGAGAAAAGAGGGCTTGTTAAATCAAACGTTTTGCTGGTATCTTTTCATGAAGCTAATTTAGTCCCTGGGAATGAAAAAAAAAGTTTTAGAAGGACTGAAAATTATCTCACAAAAATAGAACTTTAACTTACGTACAAAAAATGCAGCCTTCAGAGCCCAAAGTGATCTCAAAACTAAAAAAAAAACTAATTTTTCACGCAAATGAGGGAATAAATTCTTTTAAATAAAATTAAAGTTTAGGTGTAATATAGAATTCAATATGAAACGTTTTAAGTTTCTAAGATTTCAAGACAAAATATATTGCTTTTTTTTTAATTATTTAATTTTCAATCAAACAAGATTTTCTAGCAACAGAGAAGAATTTTCAACAAATGCTTCAACAAATTTATCGTTTAACATACGTCCAGTTTTTTGTTAAATTTATTTCATTAACCATTAGTTGATTTAACTTATCTTTAACAGTTGAATTTTCAACCCGAAAAGTTGAATTTTCAACAAAATAGTTAATTCTCAACCAAGAATAATGACTTTTCTTCCAAAAAAGATGAATTTTCTATCCAAAAGGACAAATGTTCAAAAACAGTTGAATAATAAACAAAATAATAATATTTTCAAAATAATACATGAATTTTTAACCAAATAGTTGAATTTTAAACTAAAGAAGATAATTTTTCAAACTAAAATGGAATAGTTGAATTTCCAGTTTAAAAAAGTCAAAAAGATGAATTTTCAATAAAACAGTTAAATTTTCTAATAAAAAAGACAAATTCCTTACAAAACAATTGAATTTTCAACCAAAAAGTTTAATTTTCAATAAAATTGTTAAACTTTTAAGCCAAAAAGACAATATTTCTATAAAACAGTTACATTTTTAACCCGAAAATATGAATTTTTATCAAAATACATGAATTATCAATTTAACAGTTGAACTTTCAACTAAAACAATGAATCTTCAACCAACAAAATTAACTTTAAACAAACAAAAACTTTTGTTTGAAAATGAATTTTTATCAAAACAGTTTAATTTCCAACCAATGAGATCAATTTAAAAAAAAATAATAATTTTTGACGAAGAAGGATAATTTTCTGCATTTCCACTCAATAAATAATTTGCCATTTGCAATTTTTATTTTAAATAAAAAAGTTAAATTCAACCAAAAAAGACCAATTTTCAGGAAAATAGTTGAATCCACAATCAGAAGAGATTAATTTTCTATCCAAAAGATGAATTTTTCATCTAAAAGAAGAATTTTCGAGAAAAAAATTAATTAACAAGAAATGAATCTTCAAAAAAAAAAAAAAAAAAAACAATATTAAAATTTTCAACCCGAGAAATGTATTCTCAACGAAAAATGTAATAGTTGAGATTACAACCAAAAATATTTTATTTTTCAATTAAAAACAGTTGAATTGAACGAAAAAGCCGAATTTTCAAAAAAATAGTAAAATATTCAGCCAACAAAGGTTTCTGTTGAATGTTCAAAAAAAAAAATTAATTTTCTATCTAAATAGGTGAATTTTCAACCCAAAAAGACGAATTTTCAACCATAACTAGAGCCTCATACGCGCGCTCCGCGCGCGACCAATTTATTTACATGTATTTATTTTATTTGGAAATGAATTTCAATAAAATACCATGAAACTTTTACTTCAATAATTTTGATTTGTATACGGCTTCGCATGGATACCATCTCACGATGCAGAATAAATAATTCTGTCAAAAATTGAGTCTATTCGTTGAAAAATAGCCAGACTCTAAATTTTGTAATCGAAATTGTTTAAATAATTAATAATTCTTGTAAATTTACAAAACATAGTAAAGAGTCACCGGAAAGATAATCTTAGTTGACTACGCAAACAAATTGTTCTGAATGTGTTCATGAAAATTGTTTAAATAATTAATAATTATTGTAAATTTTCAAAGTATCATAGGAAAGAGGTATTTGAAAAACATTCTTTATTGAGTCCGTAAACAAATTGAGCCTATTCTTTAAAAAATAGCCAAACTCTTGATTTGTTTATCAAAATTGTTTAAATAATTATTCATTCTTTGAAATTTGCAGAGCATTATAGCAAAAAGTCACTGCAAAGATATTCTTACTTAATTCTATAAAAAATGGAGCCTATTCGTTAAAAAATAGCCAAACTCTCAGTTTTTAAATTAAAATTGTTTAAATAATTGAAAATTATTGTAAGTTTAGAAAGCAACATAGATAACAGTCATCGAAAAGATATTCTTAGTTGAATTCGTAAACAAAGTGAGCCCATTTGTTGAAAAACAGCCAAACTCTGAATATGTGTATGAAAATTGTTAAAATAATTAACTATTATTGTAAATTTGCAAATTAACATAGGAAAGACTTATTTTTAATACATTCTTTTTGGTTCTGTAAACCAATTGAGCCAATTCGTTAAAAATAATGATATTACAAATAATAATTCTTGTAAATTTACAAAGCAGCATATAAAATAGTCAGCGAAAAGACATTCCTAGTTGACTCCGTAAACAAATTCTGCCTATTCCTTGAAAAATAGACCAACTCTGAATATTTTTAGAAAAATTGTTAAAATAATTAATAATTATTGTATTTTTATTTTTATTTTATTTTTTATTTATTATTTCATTATTATTATTATTATTTTTTTAATTTTTATTTATTTATTTATTTTATTTTATTTTATTGCAAAGTATCGTAGAAAAGATTTATTGGGAATGCATTCTTTCTTGATTTCCTAAACTAATTGTTCCTATTCGTTGAAAAATGACCGGGCGCTTAATTTGTTTATGAACATTCTTTAAATAATTAATAATTCTTGAAAATTTGCAAATCATTATAGAAAAAAAGTAATCTGAAAGATATTCTTACTTAATTCTGTAAAAAAATTGAGCCTATTCGTTGAGAAATAGCCAAACTCTTAATTTTTTAATGAAAATTGTTTAAATAATTAATCATTCTTGTAAATTTATAAAGCAACATAGAAAAGAGTAATCGGAAAGATATTCTTAGTTGACTCCGTAAACAAATTGTGCCTATTCCTTGAAAAATACCCAAACTCTGAATATGTTTATGAAGACTGTTTAAATAATTAATAATTATTGTAACTGTGCAAAATATCGCAGAAATGAGTTATTGGCAATACATTATTGGTGATTCCGTAAACAAATTGGGCTTATTCGATGGAAAGTGGCCAAACTCTTAATTTGTTGAAATAATTGATAATTCTTGTAAGTTTGCAAAGCTTCATAGAAAAGAGTCATCGGAAGGATATTCTTAGTAAATTCTGTAAAAGAAATTTACCGTATTCGTTGAAAAATAGCCAAACACTTTTTTTATGCAAATTGTTTCAATTATTAATAATTATTGTAAATTTACGAAGCAACATAGAAAAGTTTCATCAGAAAGACATTCGTAGTTGACTTTGTCAACAAACTGTACCTATTCCTTGAAAAATAGCCAAACTCTAAATATGTTTATGAAAATTGTTAAAATAATTAATAATTATTATATATTTGCAAGCTATCGTAGAAACGAATTATTGGAAATACAGTCTTTCTTGATACCCTAAACTAATTTATCCTATTCATTGAAAAAAGGCCAAGGTCCTTCTGAAAAGTTGAACAAAAATGTAAAGTTGGTTTTTAAATGAAAAAATTAACAAAATTTATTATAAAAAAACCAAACACAATTAAAAGTAAATGGTACTCAAAATTTCGAAAGTTTCAAACATTTTGAAATATAAATGAACTATGACTAGAACGTTAAATCGAAAATGAATCTTTCAAAATACGAATAAAATATTTAAAATGTTAATTAGAAGCCTTATTTTTAAAAAAATGCGTGAAAGGAATCGTATATATACCGAAGTATATATGCATATACTTCCCCTAAGCTTCTTATGAAAACAAACATCTCGAGTTCAAATAAACACAGATTGCCCATCGTCGATGAGATCGCCTTATGGTTAACTAAGTAACGGTAACGGTAACTAAACGACGAATACCAACTTTCAAAGATAGGATAGATGAATTTACTCTCCAAAATGACAAATTTTCAAAAAAAACAATTAAATAATAAACAAAATCATAAAATTTTAAAGAAAATACATGAATTTTTAACCAAATAGTTGAATTTTAAACTAAAGAAGATAATTTTTTAAACTAAAATGGTATGGTTTAATTTCCAGTTTAAAAAAGTCAAAAAGAAGAATGTTCAATAAAGCTGTTAAACTTTTAAGCTTTTTAATAGTTTAATTGTTGAATCCACAATCAGAAGAGATTAATTTTCTATCCAAAAGATGTTGGTTCCTTGGTAGTATAAAAAAGACGGATAAAAGAAAAAGTGAGAGGTTGGTATTTTTGGTTGACTTTTTCTCCTTTTCTCCCTCTTTTTTCAATTGGTTATTTTTGTCTCTAATGAGCCGAAAAGTGAGGTGATCTAGAAGTCTATTTTTTAATTTTGAATCTTTTTCATGCTCATTTTGCATAAAATTATTCATGATAAAATGGATTTCTGTTCTATCTTAATTTTAAAATTTTCGAGAAAAAAATTAATTAACAAGAAATGAATTTTCAAAAAAAAAAAAAAAAAAACAATATTAAAATTTTCAACCCGAGAAATGTATTCTCAACGAAAAATGTAATAGTTGAGATTACAACCAAAAAATATTTTATTTTTCAATTTAAATCAGTTGAATTCAACGAAAAAGGCGAATTTTCAAAAAAATAGTAAAATATTCAGCCAACAAAGTTTTCTGTTGAATTTTCAACAAAAAAAAAAATTAATTTTCTATCTAAATAGGTGAATTTTCAACCCAAAAAGACGAATTTTCAACAAAATAGTTCATTCTCAACCCAGAATGATAAATTTTCTTCCAAAAAAGATGAATTTACTCTTCAAAATGACAAATGTTCAAAAAAACAATTAAATAATAAACAAAATCATAAAATTTTCAAGGAAATACATGAATTTTTAACCAAATATTTGAATTTTAAACTAAAGAAGATAATTTTTCAAACTAAAACGAAATAGTTGAATTTGCAGTTTAAAAAAGTCAAAAAGGTGGATTTTCAATAAAGCAGTTAAATTTTCCAATAAAAAAGACGAATTCCTTTCAAAACAATTGAATTTTCAACAAAAAAGTGACTTTTCAATCAAAAAGTTTAATTTTCAATAAAATTGTTCAACTTTTAAGCTTTTTAATAGTTTAATTGTTGAATCCACAATCAGAAGAGATTAATTTTCGATCCAAAAGATGAATTTTTTATCTAAAAGACGAATTTTCGAAAAAAAAATTAATTAACAACAAGAAATGAATTTTCAAAAAAAAAAGAATATTTAAATTTTCAACCCGAGAGATGTATTCTCAACGAAAAATGTAATAGTTGAGATTACAACCAAAAAATATTTTATTTTTCAATTCAAAACAGTAGAATTTAACGAAAAAGGCGAAGTTTCAAAAAAATAGTAAAATATTCAGCCAAGAAAGGTTTCTGTTGAATTTTCAAAAAAAAATTAATTTTCTATCTAAATAGGTGAATTTTCAACCCAAAAAGATGAATTTCCAACCACAATAGATCACTTTTAACTAAAAAGTCGACTTTTCAACAAAATAGTTCATTCTCAACCAAAAAAGATATATTTTCTTCCAAAAAAGATGAATTTTTAACCAAATAGTTGAATTTTAAACTAAAGAAGATAATTTTTTAAACTAAAATGGAATAGTTTAATTTCCAGTTTAAAAAAGTCAAAAAGATGGATTTTCAATAAAGCAGTTAAATTTTCTAATAAAAAAGACGAATTCTTTTCAAAACAATTGAATTTTCAACAAAAAAGTGACTTTTCAATCAAAAAGTTTAATTTTCAATAAAACAATTTTTAATCAAGAAGGATAATTTTCTGCCAAAATCTTCATTTGCAACTAAAAAAGATCAATTTTCAACGAAAAATAGAATGGCTACATTTACACTGAATAAATAATTTGCGATTTTTATTTTAAATAAATAACAGTTGTATTCAACCAAAAAAGACCAATTTTCAGGAAGATAGTTGAATCCAAAATCAGAAGAGATTAATTTTCTATCCAAAAGATGAAATTTTGATCTAAAAGACGAATTTTCGAGAAAAAAAATTTAACAACAAGAAATGAATTTTCAAAAAAAAAAAAAAACAATATTTAAATTTTCAACCCAAGAGATGTATTCTCAACGAAAAATGTAATAGTTGAGATCACAACCAAAAAATATTTTATTATCAAATAATTGAAATGTCGACCGAAAAAGATGAACTTTTGAGAAAATTAATTAATTTTAAACAAAATAATTACATTTTCAATAAAATAGTTCAACTTTTAACGAAATATCTGTTTTTTAACCTACAATTTTTAGTTAAAAAAATTAACTTTAAACAAAACAAAAATTTTGTTTAAAAACGAATTTTACACAAAATAGTTTGATTTTCAACCAAAGAGATAAATCTTGAAAAAAGACTTTTTAACAGAGTAGTTTAAATTTGAAACATTACTTGAGTTTTTTACCAAAAAAGATTTAAATTTAAATAAAAAATAGGTGAATTCCACCAACAGAGATGAATTTTCAACAAAACAGTTGAATCCTCAACCTACAAAGTTGAATTTTCAACCAATAAGGATAATTTTCTGCCAAAATATGCATTTGCAACTAAAAAACATCAATTTTCAAGCAAAAATTGTTTATCTAAAAGATGAATTTTCAAAAAAAAATTAATTAACAACAAGAAATAAATTAGAAAAAAAATATATATTTGAATTTTCAACCCGAGAGAAGGATTCTCAACGAAGAATGCAATAGTTGAGATTACAAACAAAAAATATTTTATTTTTCAATTAAAAACAGTTAAATTTAACGAAAAAGGCGAATTTAAACAAAAAATTAATTTTCTATCTAAATAGGTGCATTTTCAACTAAAAAGAATTACTTATTAACAAAAAACTTTTTGGATTTTTTATTGGGTTCTATTAATTCAGTTCGCATTTAAGCTAAAAGTCGATAAAAGTGGGAAAAGAGGAAGCTTTTCGAAAAAAGGATAAAAAAAGAGGAATTTTATTAAAAAAGGGGAAAAGAGGGAAAAAGGGGGGAAAGTTTGAAATTACTTATTTCAAAATTTCAGCTTTTAAAAAATAAGCCCGCAAGCCCTTTCATACAAAAGAAAAATTTGAAAACATAAACTTGAAATTATTGACAAAATAGAATTTGTGACTTTTGATGATGATTCAATATCCATTTATTGGCAGGCTTTAAGGTCAAGTGAAAAAGAAAGTGAGACTTCATTGAAGTAGCTTAGAAAACGACAAAGCTGTTTGCAGACAATGAATGATTCACCGCGCATAAATTATCGTTTAAATAAAGCGAGCGCAGACTCTCAAACGTGTCTTGCGATTCATGCAAAAATGTACTACAAAATCTGATCTTTAACGACTTGCTTCAAGATGACTGACTGTCTGTAATTCGCTTTCATCTGCGAAATGTTAAGTAAATGTTGACTTTAGACTTTCGGCAATGACAGTGATTGCTTTAAGTTCTACTTATTATTTGAATAATATACTTGTTTAGAAACCGAGCTCTTTAATTGATTCCACTTCGAGTTCTATGTACTCCATAATTTTTTTTATCTGAGTAATGAGGCGTAATCCACTTGTAATCCGGGGTAATCCAATGGGTCCAAACTAAGCCACTTGTAGTCCAGTTGTAATCCCATTGTAATTCAATTGTAATCCCATTGTAATCCAATTGTAATCCAATTGTAATCCAATTGTAATACAATTGTAATCCAATTGTAATCCAATTGTAATCCAATTGTAATCCAATTGTAAACTAATTGTAATCCAATTTTAATATAATTGTAATCCAATTGTAATCCAATGAGGCCACTTGTCCAGCTGCAATCCAATTGTAACCCAGTGTAATCCAATTGCAATGTAGTGTAATCCAATTGTAATCCAGTTTACTCTATTTGTAATCCACCGCAATTCAATAGTTCCAAACTAAACTAAACTAACTAAACTAATCCAGTGTAATCCAATTGCAATCCAGTTTACTCTACTTGTAATCCGACTTCATACAATGGTTCCAAACTCATCCACTTGTATTCCAATTGTAATCCAATTGTAATAAAATTATAATCCAATTATAATCCAATGAGGCCACTTCTCCAGCTGTAATCCAATTGTAACCCAGTGTAATCCAATTGCAATCTCGTGTAATCCAATTGTAATCCACTTTACTCTACTTGAAATACACCGCAATTCAATAGTTCCAAACTAAGCCACTCGTAGTGCAGTTGTAATCCCATTGTAATCCAGTGTAATCCAATTGCAATCCAGTGTAATCCAGTTTACTCTACTTGTAATCCGTCTTGACACAATGGTTCGAAACTAAGCCACTTGTATTCCAGTTGTAATCCAATTGTAATCCAATTGCAATCCAGTTTACTCTACTTGTAATCAGGCGTAATCCACTTGTAATCCACCGCAATCCAATTAGTATCTAATTACAACTACTAATTTTTTAATATGATGGCGTTTATTATAAGTGACGTGATTTGCAATTAACACTTACGGCGTAATTAGTAACTAAGCCACACGTCGTCCAGTTGTAATCCCATTGTAATCCAGTATAACCTAATTGCAATCCAGTTTAATCCAGTTTACTATACTTCTAATCTGCCTTGATACAATGGTTCCAAACTAAGCCACTTGTAGTCCAGTTGTAATCCCATTGTAATTCAATTGTAATCCCATTGTAATCCAATTGTAATCCAATTGTAATACAATTGTAATCCAATTGTAATCCAATTGTAATCCGATTGTAAACTAATTGTAATCCAATTTTAATATAATTGTAATCCAATTGTAATCCAATGAGGTCACTTGTCCAGCTGCAATCCAATTGTAACCCAGTGTAATCCAATTGCAATGAAGTGTAATCCAATTGTAATCCAGTTTACTCTATTTGTAATCCACCGCAATTCAATAGTTCCAAACTAAACCACTCGTAGTCCAGTTGTAATCCCATTGTAATCCAGTGTAATCCAATTGCAATCCAGTTTACTCTACTTGTAATCCGACTTCATACAATGGTTCCAAACTCATCCAATTGTATTCCAATTGTAATCCAATTGTAATCCAATTATAATCCAATGAGGCCACTTCTCCAGCTGTAATCCAATTGTAACCCAGTGTAATCCAATTGCAATCTCGTGTAATCCAATTGTAATCCACTTTACTCTACTTGAAATACACCGCAATTCAATAGTTCCAAACTAAGCCACTCGTAGTGCAGTTGTAATCCCATTGTAATCCAGTGTAATCCAATTGCAATCCAGTGTAATCCAGTTTACTCTACTTGTAATCCGTCTTGACACAATGGTTCCAAACTAAGCCACTTGTATTCCAGTTGTAATCCAATTGTAATCCAATTGCAATCCAGTTTACGCTACTTGTAATCAGGCGTAATCCACTTGTAATCCACCGAAATCCAATTAATATCTAATTACAACTACTAATTTTTTAATATGATGGCGTTTATTATAAGTGACGTGATTTGCAATTAACACTTACGGCGTAATTAGTAACTAAGCCACACGTCGTCCAGTTGTAATCCCATTGTAATCCAGTATAATCCAATTGCAATCCAGTTTAATCCAGTTTACTATACTTCTAATCTGCCTTGATACAATGGTTCCAAACTAAGCCACTTGTAGTCCAGTTGTAATCCAATTATAATCCAGTCTAATCCAATTGCAATCCAGTTTATCCTACTTGTAGTCAGGCGTAAACCACTTGTAATCCGGCATAATCCAATGGTTCCAAACTAAGCAACTTTTAGTCCAGTTGTAATTCAATTGTAATCCAATTGTAATCCCAATGTAATCCAGTGTAATCCAATGCCAATGCAGTATAATCCAATGAGGCCATTTGTCCAGCTGTAATCCAATTGTAATCCCAATGTAACCCAGTGTAATCCAATTCCAATGCAGTGCAATCCAATTGGGCCACTTGTAGTCCAGCTGTAATCCAATTTCAATCTAGTGTAATCCAATTGTAATCCAGTTTACTCTACTTGTAAACAGAAGTAATCCAATTGTAATCCGGCGTAATCCAATGGTTCCAAGCTCAGCCACTTGTACACCAGTTGTAATCCAATTGTAATTACAATGTAATCCAGTGTAATCCAATTCCAATGCAGTGCAATCCAATGACGCCACTTGTAGTCCAGCTGTAATCCAATTATTGTAACCCAGTGTAATCCAATTGCAATATAGTGAAATTAAAATTGTAATCCAGTTTACTCTACTTGTAATCCACCGCAATCCAATAGTTCCAAACTAAGGCACTCGTAGTGCAGTTGTAATCCCATTGTAATCCAGTGTAATCCCATTGTAATCCAATTGCAGTCCAGTGTAATCCAGTTTAATCTACTTGTAATCCGCCTTGACACAATGGTTCCATAATAAGCCACTTGTAGTCCAGTTGTAATCCAATTGTAATCCAGTTTACTCTACTTGTAATCAGGCGTAATCCAATGGTTCCACACTAAGCCACTTGTAGTCCAGTTGTAATTCAATTTTGATCCAATTGTCATCCCAATGTAACCCAGTGTAATCCAATTAGTCCACTTGTAGTCCAGCGGTAATACAATTGCAATCTAGTGTAATCCAATTGTAATCCAGTTTACTCTACTTGTAATCCACCGCAATCCAAAGTTCCAAACTAAGCCACTTGTAGCCCAGTTTTAATCCAATTGTAATCCAATTGCAATTCAATTTACTCTACTTGTAATCAAGCGTAATACACTTGTAATTCACCGCAATGCAATAGTTTCAAACTAAGCCACTCGCCGTTCAGTTGTAATCCAGTTTAATCCATTTGCAATCCAGTTTACTCTACTTGTAATCTACCTTGATACAATTGTTTCAAACTAAGCCACTTGTAGTCCAGCTGTAATTTAATTGTGATCCAATTGTAATCCCAATGTAATCCAGTGTAATCCAATTAAGCCATTTGCAGTCCAGCAGTAATCCAATTGTAACCCGGTGTAATTTAATTGCAATTTAGTGTAATCCAATAGCAATCCAGTTTACTCTACTTGTAATCCACCGCAATTGAATAGTTTCAAACTAAGCCACTCGTAGTCCCGTGGCAATCCCATTGTAATCCAATTGAAATCCACTTTACTCTACTTGTAATCCGCCTTGTTACAATGGTTCCAAACTAAGCCACTTGTAGTCCAGCTGTAATCCAATTGTAACCCAGTGTAATCCAATTGAAATCTAGTGTAATCCCATTTGTAATCCAGTTTACTCTACTTGTAATGCACCGCAATCCAATGGTTCCAAACTAAGCCACTTGTAGTCCAGTTGTAATCCATTTGCAATCCAATTATAATCCAGTACGATCTAATTGTAATCCAGTTTACTTCTAATCAGACGTAATCCAATGGTTCCAAACAAAGCCCCTTGTAGTCCAGTTGTAAACCAATTTTAATCCAGTGTAATCCAATGACAATCCATGTAATCCAATTGTAATCCAGTTTAATCAACTTGTAATGCGACGCAATCCAAGTGTTCCAAATAATCCACTTTTAATCCAGTGTGAACTACTTGTAATCCAGTGTAATCGATTTGTAGTCAGTGTAATCCACGTGCAATCCGCCGTAATTCGATGTTCCAAAGTAATCCACATGTAATCAATTTAATCCACTTGTAATCGAGTGTACTCCACTTGTAATCCAGTTTAATTCACTTTTAATAAATGTGATCTGACATAATCCAAGTTTTCCGAAGTAATACACTTGTAATCCAGTGTAATCCACTTGTAATTTAATTGTAGTCAGGCGTAATCCAAGCATTTCAAAGTAATCTACTTGTAATCCAGTGTAATCCAGCCACATCCACTTGTAATCCAGTATAATACACTTGTAATCAACTGTTATCCAAATATTTCGCAGTAATCTACTTGCAATCAAATGTAATCCAATTGCAATCTAGTACAATATATTTCTAATCCACTTTAATCTACTTGTAATCCAGAGTAATCCAATTGTCATCCATGGTAATCCACTTGCAGTTCAGGGTAATCCAGTCCTACATGGACTAATCCAGCTATAATCAGCAGTAATCCGTTTTAATCCAGTTGAACAGTAATCTTCTCCGTTGAAAAATTCACGATCTTAGTTGAAAAATCAACTACTTCGTGAAAAAAAAATCTAATTTATATGAAATCCAACAAATTTGTTAAAAAGTAATTTTTTGGTTAAAAATTCAACTATTTTGGAAGAAAATTCTTTTCTTTGGTTGAAAATTTAACTATATTCTTGAAAATTAGTTTTTTACTTGAAAATTAATATTTTCAACAGAAAATGAAAACAATTTAATTTTTTGTGAAAATTTGTCTTTCTAAGTTGTATTTTGTTGAAATTTCAAATTTTTGGTAGAAAATTCATCTTTTTGGTTGAAAATAAGTCTTTTTTGGCAGAAAAAAATCTTCTTCCTTCCAAAAATCATCTTTTCGGGTTGAGAATTGAAATATTTTCGTGAAAAAATTTAACTATTTTGTTGAAAATTCGTTTTTTTTTTGGTTCTAAATGAATTTGTTGAATTTAAAATGTAACTACTCTATTTTTGATCGTAAATTTTTATTTTTTAGTTGTAAAGTCAACTATTTGGTTGAGAATTCATGTAATTTGTTAAAAATTCTACTTTTTTTGGTAAAAAATTAATGTTCTTGGTAGAAAAATTAACTAATTTTTTGAAAGTTGAACTATTTCGTTAAAAATTAATTTTTTGGTTGAAGATGCATAATTTTAGTTGAAAATTTATCTCTTGGGTCGAAAATTTAACTATTATGTTGAAACCCCCTTTTTTGTGATTGAAAAATTATTGCTTCACTGAAAATTCAACTATTTCAGTTGAAAATTCATCATTTTAGCTGAAAATTCATCTCTACTTTTTGGTTAAGCATTGAAATATTTTGTTGAAAACTCGCTGAATTTTCAAGCCACAAAGTCAAATTTTTTAGAAGACAAGTTGAAATTTGAACTCGGAAAAATGAATTTTCAACAAAAAAGTTTATTTTCCACTAAGAACGATTAATTTTCATTCAAGAAAGATGACTTTTCTGCCATAAAAATGAATTTTCAATCCAAAAGGACGAATTTCCCATAAAAAACGAATTTTCAACCAAACAGTTATATTTTCAATGAAAGAATCAAATTTTCAACTAAATAGTAGTTACATTTTTAACGAAAGAGATGAGTTTGCATCCAAAATGATGAATTTTCAACTGGAATAGTTAAATTTTCAGTTAAAAAAAATTAATTTCCAACAACAACAAAAACGAATTTTAAACAATTAAATTTTTAACAAAATAGATGAACTTTTAAATCCAAAAGACAAATTTTCAAAAAAATAGTTGAACCAAAAATATGAGCGTAACATTTTCAACCAAAAAGAATTAAGTTTTGACCAAAAACGATGACTTTTCTTATTATGTTCTATAAGGTTAGTTCGCATTCAGGCGAAAAAGTAAGAATGACCTGATATAATTAAAATTAAGAGGATTTATTCATAAAAAAGAAGTGGACGCACAATTCTGACCGAAAATAGACTAGACTTTCGATTTAAGCACTTTCGATTTATGCGTTTCAAGAATTGAACATATACAAAACAGTAGCATATCGATAAAGCGCAGTACCCCAACGGCCTAGCTGTAACTTCGTCACGCTGCGCAACATTACGAGACGGCCCTGACTGTTGTCGTTCGGACACATTCGATTCAAGCCAAGGTCAGCACCAGGCCCGTGCTTAAATCGAAGTCTAGTGTATATTTTTAAAAAATTTGGCATTTTGTACAGAATTTTTGATATTTTAAGGGTTGTAATCAGGTGCTTCCTATACTTGGCATGGGCCCAAACTTTTTTTGGGTATTTTTTCTCTATGCGTTGCGAACTCTATCGTAACAATGCGTCTAGAATCCGGATTGAGTTATTAATTAGAAAATCAGTGCAACATGAGAGATTTTAATTTAAAATGAGGAGACTGAAAATGAGGGGGCTGAAATGGCAAACCCTTGTAGAAACTGAAAGTACTCAACATCACTTAAATGCTATTGTGATAGCGCCAAGGGGTTATAAAAGAAGATTAACTAAAGAGCCCACATGATGTCACGACGATATTACATGAATGACTGAGGACATCAAATGGTTTATTAATCGCTCAATTGGGACACAACGTATTTCATGACACGCAAGACAAATTCCATCTCGTTCACCAATCATAAACGGTGCAGATGAAAAATTACTTCAAAAAATGTATTTCACTTTTTCCTACACAGGGTGGCCACTCAAACTTCAAGAAAAAACATTCAGTTTTAGGCGTTTATAATAATTATTATTCAACAATAATTGCTTTATGAGTAAGAGGGTTTCTAATCCAAGATTCCTGTTACCGACATCAAGACCATGCCAGAGCTTAAGTGGTTCGTGTCCGTGCTAAGTTTCTAGAATATTCTCAAAGGCTACTAATAATGTCGTAAAATGGTATTGCGAAATTGTGAGTAACGAATTTTGCGTAAACAACTTCAAGGTTACTTATTATCTAAATTATTATAGTTATGAGATAATAAATAACAATGAAGTTGTTTACGCAAAAACCATTACACAAAATTCCCTTCGAGAATATTCTAGAAACTTAGCAAAATAAATTTGCAACCAAATAGTTGATATTTCAACCAAAAATAAATTTTTAACCAAGAAGAATAATTTTCTACCGAAAAAAATGGATGTTCAACAACATACATGAATTTTCAACCCAAATAGTTGAATTTTTAACAAAGTAGATCAACTTTAACTGAATAGTTGAATTTTCAACAAAAATGATGAATTTTCAACTGAAATTTAGAGTAAAAATTTTTGCGTAAACAACTTCAAAGTTATTTACTATCTCATAACTATACTAATTGAAATGATAAATAACCTTGAAGTTGT